>JARHVA010009450.1:262500-314269 GCA_037957365.1 Torreya grandis | reverse complement strand
GTAACCTATATGTGAAGACTATAGTTGCTATGGGTAGCCTGCAGATAAAAAATTGTAGTTTCTATAGGAAACCTATAGGAGAAGATTGTAGTTGCTACAGGTAGCCTATAGATGAAACCTATAATGGATATAGGCAACCTATAGGTGAAAACCTATAGTTGTTATGGGAAACCTATAGATGAAGCCTATAGTTACTATGGGCAATGTGAAAATAGAAATCCTAAAACTTGATTGGTGCTATGGGCTTCTACAAATAAGTGTTGTTATAAATTTATAGGAATAGGTTAATACCAAATTTTAGTCATAATGTTGTAAATTGATATAAGCACTATGTGGTCATGGTTACATTGGTTGTGGATCTGTGTTGGTAGGGCTATGAAGATTTGTTGTTAATGATGCTCTTATAGGCATTGATTGAATGTAGGAGAAACTTGAGGATGGTTAGATAATGATTTATCAATAGCCCATGCATCATGTCATAACTGTATTACTATTTAAAGTAGTTTGTTTTTAATATCTGTAAAATATTTTAACAAAAGGAAGTTGTAATAGATTTGTATTTCCTTATTCTACAAGGAAGTTTTAATAGATTGTAACTATAAGAAGTTAGAATAGATTTTGTATTTCCTTATTGTTAGTGATCATCCCTTATAAAGTGGGAAACAAAGTAGAAAAATGATGTAGATGTGATTTTTAGACAAAAATGAGTGTAGCTATGTAGTAATTGATAGAAAGATAAAATTTATCTTCAAACAAAGGTGTTGTTAGAGTGCTTTGATATAGAGAATAAGGGGTAGGAAGTGATAGGCACTTGTATAAATTATTTTATAAGTTTGAATAGATGAATTGCTAAGTTTCTTTGTGGATGTATCCTAACATTTGGGCGAACCATGTTAAATATTGTGTCAGTATTATTGTATGTTTTTGTTAGCATCTCTTATTTCTCTATTTTATACATGTATTTATTATTCCATATTTATTTTTTTAACTTGAAAATACACATTTGGATTATTTTTAATTTGTGGGTTATAAAGTAGATTATAGTATAGATTTATAAACTCAATCATTTAGATCTGGGTAATTGAGTAATACTATATGTAATTAAATCTTTAAAAAATTTGTATTTAACCCAACAAGTGGTATCAGAGCCATCTTTGTGTGGTTTTGTGTATTATTTTGTACATTATAAATCTCTATAGGATCTCAGACTCAGATTAATATCTTCTCAAATGGGATATCTTAAAAAATGGAAGATGATGGAAGAAAAGTGGTTGATAAGTGTAGTGGACAAAATTTTATTCTATGGAAGATGTAGATGATTGACTATCTATATCAAAATGTCCTCTATCTACCACTTGATGTAAAGGTAAAAAGATAGGGAAAGAGAATTGATGAGGAATGGAATGTCTTAGATAGAAAATCTTTTGGAGCCATAAGGCTCATCTTGGTAAGAAGTGTTACCTCTAATATATCTAAAGAAAAGACTATAGAAGAACTCATGACCACCTTATGCAAGTTGTATGAGATGCCTTCAGTAGAAAACAAGGTGTATCTAATGAAGAGTTTATTCAACCTAAAAATGAATGAGAATTCAAGTATAGATGAACATCTAAATAATTGAAATACTATTAAAAATTAGTTGACTTCTTTGAAATTAAAACTAGATGAAGAAGTCAAGGTCTTGGTGTTACTATATTCCTTGCCTGAATCTTGGAATAATATTATGATGGTTGTGAGTAACAATGTGTCTAGGAGAAATACTCTTAAAATGGAGGATGTTGTTAGTGTCATAATCTCTAAAAAAATGAGAAGGAAGACATCTGGTAAGACTTCAGAAAACAATGCACTAAATGTTGAATCTAGAGGGAGACAAAATAATAGATAGATGAGCAAGATCCATGGATCTAAGGGAAGATATTTATCTTCCAAACATAGATCCAAGTCAAAAGGAAGAATTTTTTTATGATATAACTATGGAAATTCTAGCCATATGAGAAAGTAGTGTTGGGCTCCTAAAAAAATCACAAGGAGCAACAAAATAATGATAATAACCAAGAGGCAAATATTGCATCAAGTGATACTACTGCTATGTATCAAGATGCTTTAGTTTTGTCATGTGATACAAAGTTTGAGTCATGGGTGATTGACTCAGGGGCATCTTTTCATGCTACTTTCAATCCCAAGTATTTTACAACCTATGTAAGTGGCAAGTTTGGCCAAGTTTTCTTGGGAGACAATGAACCCTATGATATTATTCGCAAAAGGTCAGTAAAGATTAAGCTACAAAATATAAATGAATGGATACTTAAAGAAGTAAGACATATTCCAAGTCTTACCAAAAGTCTTATTTCTATAGGTCAAATGGCAGAATATGGATGTACTATTACTTTCAATGCAAAATCTTGGAAGGTAACAAAAGGTAATCTTGTTGTAGCCAGAGGGAAAAAGGAAGGCACACTATATTTGAGTAAATGCATTATTGATTCTAATACTACATTAGTTTCTACTTTTGATCTAGAAACTAATTTATGGCATTTAATATTGGGTCATATGAGTCAAAAAATTATGATCATTTTACATAATAAAGGGAAGTTATCAAACTTAAAGTCTATTAATTTAGATTTATGTGAACATTGTGTTTTTGGTAAACAATTTTTTTTTGAAGGTTGAGCTTGAAAGAAAACAAAATAAATTAGAATTAGTAAATTATGGTGTTTAGGGACTAGCCCTTGTACAATAATTAGGATGCTCAAAGTATTATGCTATGTTTATGGATGATTTGACTCATAAGTTGTGGGTTTATTATATCTAAAATAAGTTTGATGTACTTAGAACCTTTAAAATTTGGAGAGCCCTTGTAAAAAAGGATTCGGGCATGAAGTTGAAATGATTAAGATTTGATAATGGAGGTAAATACACCTCAAAATAATTTTGGAACTACTATGCACAAGAAGGAATCTAAAAGGAAGTAACAGTGCCTCGAACTCCTCAACAAAATGGGGTAAGTGAGAGAATAAATCAAACAATTATGGTGAGAGCTAGAATCATGAGACTCCATGCTAGTTTGTCCCTACTCTTTGGGTAGATGTAGTTCATACTACTATTTATTTTATTAACAGAGGACCATCTAGTGCTTTAGATGGTGAGATTCCTAAGGAATCTTGGATAGGTAAAATCATTTCCTACTCTCATTTAAAAGTTTTTGGTTGTGAAGCATTTGTGTACATTTTTAAATTTTATGTTGTGATTGGTTAATATATGATAAATTTTGAATAAATATTAAACATTAATATTATCTATAATTAGGAAATATTATGAAAACGGTATGAGATCACATTATATAAATTATTAGAACCCATTTCAACTATTGGACCATACTCAACTATAATCTCATTTCCCCTAAATATGAATGTAAAGGTGAATTTTTTTTAAGATATAATTGGAATTTGATTCCACACTAGAATTTGGAATCTAATAATAGATATATTGGAATCCAATATCATACTAATTAAAACCAAAAGGAATCTGATATCCTACTAGTTAAAAACCAAGACTGGTAATATGGAAATCCAATTTCAACAATTATAAAACTAGTAATGAAAATACTATAAGTCCAAATTATTAGAAATATGCTTGAATTTAATGAAATGATGGTTATATATATTTATATATACATATAAATATGATTATATTAAACTATATATATAAATGTGTAGTCAACAAATACTAAGGTATTAAATGTGATTATATATTTGTCTTCTTGGGATGATATTGAAATAGCATGGTTGTAGGTTAAATTGAAAATTCAATGTGTAGATTTTATAAGTGATTACAATAATGAAGAGGATGATTATCCATTGGTTTTTCAAAGAGGTAATAAGGTCTTGAAAAAGTAAATTTAGGAAGAGCTAATATATGTATACTGAATACACATTTCTATATGTAGTATTATTTATAATTGTTATTTGATATATAAAACCAATAGGAAAAATATTTATTATGAAAAATTCATAAGCTATGATTTTATATTAATTAAAATATGTGATTTTCTCATGTAATATAACACAATGGAATTTGTTAAGGTATATATAAGAGCAGAGGGAATTGTCTTATGTTCATAAGCTAGTTTGAGGTTGTATGAGCTATACTATTTTAAAACGATCCTTTGACATGCTTATAATTGAAATGAAAGTTATGGTAAATAAAAGTTATATAGGTTGTACATGTGTGTTAATTAAAAATGAGAAATTATTATTTTAAGAAAATAATGAAATAAGTTTAGAATAGATAAGTGCTGATTAAAGTATAGAATAAAATTAGTTTTATGAGTTATTTTGAGACTCATTGGTTTATATTGTTGAGTGAGTTTTATACCATTAGATGTATATGAATGGTGATTAGATATAGATATGTTTTATGGATTTAGTGTTCTTAAATTATTGTTTTAGCCTTTATGTATTTCTAATTTGCATGTATAAGAATGTATATATGACTTTCATTAGTTAAAATAAATAAATTATTGAATAATGATTGTTTGTGTCTTACGTTGTTACTAGATTGTTGTATGATAAAATTTGTATTTATTATGTCTTGAATTTTTATAATAAAATTATTAGGCATGTATCAAATATATAAAAGGTGATAGATATATGAGGGTACCATTTTGTAACTCATATATTTACCACTTGATCATCTGATAAGTTATGATTTATTATTAGAGAGTTTTATGTGAGTGGAATTGACTCAAATCCATTTAAGATCTTATTTATATAATAATATTTTGGAAAAAGTAATTTTATAGTTGAGACATTGTCATTCTGGTTTAGTTTCTAGTTTACATGTGTATGTTGATGTCATAATAGAGATAGAGGATTGGTTTTCATGGTCTATGTGATTGTTTCATGTATTAGTGATTATACACACATGGGTTATAGTTTATTTCTTGATATCAACAATATTCTTATCTAGTCCTATATGAAGGTAAGGGTCAATCCTAGTGTGTAGGTGTGTGGGAGATTGACAATCTATGATTGGAGGCAAAGCACTTAAATGATATCTCCCTTTATTTAGATATTCAACTATTTGGGATCATACTTATATATATGAGTCTAATTTGTATTATTGTACATGTGATATTGAATATTTGGATTTGTACTAAAATGTAAAATGTAGAACATTATTATTTGATGGATATTCAACATAACATTGGTTATGATATTTGTAATTAATTCTAAATGTTGTGACAGTTGTGGCTGCATGTTTATTTACATCTATATTGTAGATTTTATCAATAATTTGATGTACTTTAATCTTTCCAATTCTTATTTTATAATAAATATTCATCTTGTAATCTGGTATAGGTTGTTTTAAAACAAATGGATCATTTTATTAATTAGTGGGTTGATATATTTATATATTATTTACATTTGATACATATTTAGTCAAACAATGATTTTAAAAATAGTTATGGATGATTTAATAAGTAAACCATTTGTAATTTTGATTTTTTTGAGGTGTAAATTTATGTAACCTAGATGGGGTTCTAACATTTGTGGTTTACATTCTTATCTTGAATAACATTGTTTTGTGATAGTCTTTGGAAATCAATAAGAGGATTCATTGGGAGTACTAGATGATGATATATTATGTCTTTGTCAAACCACTTGAATTATTTAACCTAAAAAATCTATTTCAAATCTCCACTTGAGAAAAAGGGAATATTGAAGTTTGATGGGTCCACTTCAAGGTAACTATTTCTAACCCTATACTCTTTCCTTTATTTAATTACTAGACAGATGTTTCTTATTGATTAGAGAATGAATACGAGTGTTTTCTTATCTAAGTTATATCCACATAAATAAATAGAGTATGGCTATAATATTTCTTATAATTTACACATTTCATTTTAAGTTGACTACATTCCCATTTGGTTGACCATGGCACCTTCCTTCTTAGTTTAGCTTACTTTACTTACACTACTTATTTTCTTTTACTAGCATAATTTTTCATATAGGTATATTAAGAGATACATAATTTTATCATAATATTAGGCTTTGGAACCATTTCCTATTAACATGTGTGATGTATTTAACCCTATACTAGATCTATGGAATCCATTGGTCATTACCCAAAAAAATTAAGTATTGTAGGTTCTATTTGATTGATTTTATTAGAGTCTAAGTATATTGAGATAATATAGATGTAGGTTAATCCTAGCCTATGCATACATTATGGTGAACCCTCCCACATTAAGTTGTATTAGATTTTATGTTTTCTTTGTATATTCTTAGTGAAAAAATATTTCAATATTTTAACAACCTACATCAGCCAATATGATATAATTTTATGTCTATCTACCAATGATTTTAGTCAGTATGATAATGATCTGTGTCTTTCCAAAATGAATCATCCAATATGATATAATCATTTAACTTATTTTCCACTAGGACTACATTTTTTTCCAAACCATATCATCCCAATTGATATAATCTATTTTTTTAGACTCAATAATTGACTGTATCAAATAACCCAATACCATTAGTTTTATATAATAAATATATTTGACATCAAATTTTCATGACCACAATTATAGGCAACTCTTCATGGCAAAATTATCCCCATACATTTTATCATGGTCACAGATCCCATTGATAATATTCCCACCATTTAGGATACTTATAGTGAGAGTGAATATTCTCAATACGGTCCTCCCCTTTATGAATATCCCTATTAGGATCCTAATGATATTACCTTTAAGACCTCTAGCATTGACAAATATCCCCATGATGATCTTATTCATTATGAAAATGGTGATCCTTATTACTTGGTTGAATACCATAATGTTAATCTATATGCTCATCCTACTAATCATGAATCATATGAGGATCTTAGTTGTCCCAACTTAATCACTTCTCACATGGTTGAAAATAAATATCACAATTTTCCCTTATATGATGGTGATTCTGATGGAAGTGAAGACCCTATCATGATAGCAAATCTTCCTATTTATGATATTAATTTTGAATTTCCTATCAAATCAAGAAATCTTGAGCATGGTTCCTTTGATGTCTACCCACCCTCAACCCTACCCTTAGAAGGTATTATATGGATGAGTCATGAAGCCTACACTCACAACCAATTTTTTTCATTTCATTGGTTTATGACTAACACCTAATCCAAATGCCTAACACATTATGAATTATAGGTGATTCTTGTATGCAATGGGAAATACATCATGTCTATAAATCAATCTTATATCAGAGAATATGGAGCATACCTACACTTATGATTTGGGGATACATCTGTTAAGTAGGAGCATGACCAATATGGGGATCTTCTAGACCTGATTAGGGGATAATTCATCACAATACACCATGTGAGGTAGGGTTTTAAAGCCTACAGTCTAAGCTAATCATGTAATAAACCTAAAAGAGTCTTAAGGTTTAATATTTCACCTATGCTAGTAAATAATAAAGTAAATCTAATCTATTGCACACCAAAGCATATGACACAATAAAAGGGTTAATAAAGAAATCAAAACATGTATAAAGAAATTAAAATAAGGTAAGTATGAGTGAAATACTAATACATGGAATATTAGGAGTAATATTATTTAATCCAACACTTATGTTACTTATATCTACTAAAAAAGAGGAGAACAAAGTTAGAATATACTTACTTGAATGTGAACCCATTGAGACTCAATCTCTCCCTTGGCCAAAGGGACTCTGTAAGAGTTTACTATGGTTTGTAAAAATAAATAAGAAATTACAAATCATCCAAGACTTATCCACAATAATAGATTATACAAATAAGAAAACCTAAGCTAAGAGTCCTCAAGTAGAATGGTGGAAGAGCAAATTGTGAATAGGCATGAGTGAATAATAACTCTTGATTGTATATATGAAATAATGATGAAATGATCTTGTATATATATGAATATCTCACCCTAAATCTTTTTGGAAACATTATTTGTATAGGGTTGACCATGGTTGACCCAATGTATTTTTGGGAATAATTCACTAGGTCTGAACTAGGTTGGTCATAAGGCTAACAAACCCAAAAAGTGAAAAATACCTTAAATTTTATAAGGACAACCATGGTTGACCTAGTATAATTGATAGTCCAAAATAGAATTAAGGCAAGAAAAAGAGGATTAAAAGAGGAAAAGATTATAATAATGTGTAAGGGAGGATTAATATATTAGAGAGTGGTTTTAAGAGCTAGTTGGATTGGTAATAATGTGGTAATAAGGGATAATAATCTTATGAAGCACCAAAGGTTTTCCCACCCCTTTCCTATTTCACCCCTTAGGGCATGTACTTAGAGAGATTGAGTCTCAATGGGTTCTTTGAAGATGTAAAGCATCAATATTTGATAAAATTTGAAAATATTATGTGCATACATATGCCCCTACATCATATTTATAAATCAATCATGGCTGGGAGAAGATAGAGCACACCTACATGTCTGATTAGGAATATATTTGTTAAGTAGGAGTATGAATAATTTGGGGATGTGCTAGACCCAATTATGGGATCACTTATCACAATACACCATGTGAGGTAGGATTATAAAGCCTATATTCTAACACAATCACATAACAACCCTAAAAAAGTTGTATGGTTTAATATTTCACCTAAGTCTTAAAAACAAGAAAGTAAATATAATCTAGTGCACACTAAAGCTTATGGCACAATAAAGGGGTTAATAAAGCAATCAAAACATGTATAGATAAACTTAAATAAGATAAGTATGAGTAAAAACTTAATACATAAAATATGAAGAGTAATCTTATTTAAGCCAACACTTATGCTAATTCTATCTACTAAAAGAGAGGATAATAAAGTTAGAATATACTTACCTTAATGTGAAACCATTAAGACTCAATCTCTCCCTTGGCCAAATGGTGTTTGTAAGATGTTTTTATGGGTTTTAAAGATAACTAAGAAAGTCCAAAACATCCAAGACTTATTTATAAGACTAGATTCTCTAAATAAGAAACCCTAAGCGAAGAATCCTCAAGTAGAATGGTGGAAGTACAGATTATGAAGAAGCACAAGCAAATAATAACTCTTGATTGCATTTATGAAATAATGATGAAATGATCTTGTATATATATATGGATCTAACCCTAAATCCTTCCAAAAACATTAGTTATACAGGGTCAGCCATGGTCAATTGAATGTGTTAATAGGAATAATTCACTAGGTCTAAGCGAGGTCAATTGTATGGTTAACAAACCCAAAAAATGAAAAATATCCTAAACTATAGGGTTGACCATAGTTGACCTAGTAAAACCAATAGTCTAAAAGGGATTTAAGGCAATAAAATGAGGATGGAGAGAGGAAAATATTGGAGGAATGTGAAATAAATAATTAATAGCTTAGGGAATGGTTTTAATAAATGGTTGGATTGGAAATAATGTGGTAATAAGGGAAATGAATCTTGTGAAGCACCAAAGGTATGACCACCCTTTTCTCAGTGCATCCCTTTGGGTGTGCACTCAAATATATTGAGTCTTGATGGGTTCCTACAATATGTAAAGCATCAGTATTTGATAAAAGCTAAGAATATTATGTGTATACATATGCCCCACTCAAAGATTATCATGTGTCACTAAGTTTTAATAGGGGACGGTGCTTTGATAAAGAACATAGTAACACACAACACTTATGTTAAAAAAAGTTACAATATTTTAAAGAAAAATAATTGAAAATAAATGACTAAAAGTAAATAAAATACATACCTTGACTTACCTTTATTCTAGGATGGTTGTATGTTGTGTTATCAATTTTGATTGTGTAGGGCACAAAGACTACTTTTGACAAACCCAAGAATATAAAACTAAAGATCAAAAGCAAACAAACATAAGAAAAGTCAAGATATCTAGTGCTATGAGGATAGTACATACTTGGAAATTTTGGCATGCTGGGGTAACAAGTGTTATGCTAGACCAAATGACCAAGTCAAAAAATAAGAGTAAATCAGGTAACCAAAAATCCAAGGATACTAAATATCAAAAAACTCAAACAAGTAAACCTTAAGTAAAAAATGCAAACTCACCAAGTCAGACCAAGGATACATGTCAAGTAAGATGGTAAAACAAATAAATCAATGGTAAAAAGAAGAAACAAAATGGTAAAACAACATTGATGAGTGAAAAATAACAATCCACATCTCAATCATCAATGAAAAAAGGTGCATAAAATAGAAAACAACATTTTCAAGTGAGAAGTAACAAGCCAACCTCAATCAACGATGGAAAAAGGTATGACCTTAGGTGTCCATAATATCAAGATAGTAAAGCAATAATAAATAGTAAAAGGAAAGTAAATTAATTCTATAAATTTAAAATCATGGTGTAAAGAAAGAAATAATCCATAGTTACTCAAGCATGTTGTTTTTCTCTAACGATAGATAAAACTAAAATAAAGTAGTGGTAGCATGATTTGTAAGAGGTGAAGAAAAAGGAATTAAAGAAGAAGGGAAAATGGATTTCAAATCACAATTTGTCTATTAAGGGGGGAAATGAAATGGTTAGAGATAACAATGAAGGAAAAACCAAGGTAGAGGAACTCTTTATCAAAGTCAAGACACTCAAATTAGGTTTGTCAAAACAAGAGGACTTTTGACCTTAAGGATTCTAAGAACTTCTCTTAGTGACATAATTATTATGTCAACAAATGTAGTTTATAAATCATCCCATGAAGGCTATATGCATGAAAATTAAAATGGACCTACCTTCCCACAACATATTACCCATTCCTCAAGACCCCTTATAGAGATGTCAGTCTACTACAAAGATTGGGTACTTCTATGAGAAAGTAGGTAGAACCATAGAGTTTTTTTGAAATCCCCTATTCCAATATACTAGCCTACTACACCCCAAAGGACCTTAGATCTATGTGAGCCCAACTATGGAGTTTGAACTTTGGTTAGAGATAGGAGATGTGCTTGTAATAATGTATTTTGGTGTGAATTTGACTTTTGAGATTTATATGTTGCCTTTTAGATATCATTTCCTTTTATTTCAAATGATTTGGATTTTAACTATCTTGATGCTTTTTTATATAACTCCTCCATTTAGATTTGGAATATCAAGCATGGATGCTAAAGATGAATTTCATTTGAATACTTAGGACAAGGTTTATAAGAGAGAGAAAATTCAAAGAGCATGGGGTCTAAGAGTCTCATAAATATAGGTGAAATAAAAGTGTTATCTTGAATTCAACCTTATTTTATCCAATATGGATATGAAAGGAAGGGAAAATCAAGAGAAATGACATATGGAACAATCTAAATTGCTTTAAATTGCAAAAAAATGTGACAAAAAGAAAAGAGGGATGCAATGATAGTAAAGTGTGATTCCTTATCATAAGAATGAAGGAAATGGAGGAAACATGATAACATATATTGTTGTACAAATTTTATCTATAAAAATAAGAAAAAAAACTAAAGTTGAGAATAAGGATCAAGAACATGAAAAAGTGGTAATTTTATGAGGAGGGTTGGGTCATATCCATGGTTTTACACTACAACTACATAAAAGAGAAACCCAGAGGATGCCAAAAAGCAAGTGAAAGATAAGTGAAAGAGATGAGCAAAAATATGGTAATTTTGTGAGGGATGATGGGTCCTATCCATGGTCTTACAAAGTAACTCACAAAAGAAAAACCTAAGGGATGCCAAAATAACATTGGAAATCAAAAAGTATGTGAGAAATAAGTAGAGGATGGTGGTTTTATGAGTAATGTCGGGTCCTATCCAGGGTTCTACAAAATAAATCACAAAATATAAACCCAAGGGGTGAAAAAAAGAAAATAAAATTCAAGAAGATAAAGAAGACTATGGTACATCAAGAAACTAAAAGACCAAAAGAGAGGACTAAAGTTTTGTGAAAGGAAGAAAATTGCTACAAAGGGAGAGACCCATGCTTAAGTGAAAAAAGTGTTAGATAGATGTAGATAAAAAGCATGAGAATAAGGATAAGGATCCTAAATTAATGACTATATTAAAGATGAGAATGTGAGAGACAATCCTATGTGTCTTGGAAGGTTTATTTAAATTAAATTAATTTGGTAGCATGTAATGGAGAATAAGAGTGGGCATTACAAGATGCCCCAAAGGGTAAGTAGATGTAGGTATATACATCATAATATGCCTCAAAGTCTAAAATAACATGTGGGTGGGCATTACAAGATGCCCCAAATGCTATAATAATGTGTGGATGGGCACCGCAAGATGCCCCACAAGATGAAAAGAGTAAGAAAAGATAAGAAGGAAAGAACACCCCATAGAGTTTCTAAATGGATTCAAGTTTTTTAGGAATATTTTGATAAGTGATATGATGCTTGAATAAATAAAGAGGATGTGAATCAAGAAGAATAATAGACAAAGACAAATAACTAAGTTAGGTAAATAGAAAACTAATTCAGAAATATAGAGAATTGAATCAACAAATTAAAAAAACATAAAATAGTACAGGGTCAACTAGATCAACCCATTACAATAGATAGAGGTTAAAAAGGGTCTTTAGATAGTATAAGGTAAATTGGGTCAATCTTGTACAAAAAACAAAGTCTGGAAAAGGTCTACAAATAGTATAAAGTTGATTGGGTCTATCTTATACATCAAATAGATATTGGAAAAGGATGAAATCTGACTACATGATCAACTGGGTTGATCTAATATTGTATCTGAGTTAGGATGTAGGCAAAAAAAGATACAATATTGACTGGGTCAACCTAGTACTCCAAATATATGAAAAATAATACTAAGAAGAAAAATGGAAACATGAATCTAACTAGAGGTGGGATAGGATTCACCTCAGTTTCACTAGAATGTATGCAATCAAAAATCATCATGTCTATAGGTCAATCATGGCTCAAAGAAGATAGAGCACACCTAAACTTTTGATTGGGAATACATTTGTTAATCATAGACATGAAACATATGGGGATATGCTAGACTTGATTAGGATATCACTTGTCACAATACACCATATTAGGTAGGGTTATAAAGCCTATAATCTAACATAATCATGTAACAACCCTAAAAGATCCCTAAGGTTTAATATTTCACCTATGCTAATAAATAAGAAAGTAAATCTAATCTAGTGTACACCAAAGCTTGTGACACAATAAAAGGGCTAATAAAGAAATCAAAACATGTATAAATAACCTCAAATAAGGTAAGTATGAGTAACACCCTAATACATTGAATATGAAGAGTAATAGTATTTGATCCAATACTTATGCTACTTTTATCTACTAAAAGAGATGAGAATAAAGTTAGAATATACTTACCTGAATGTGAACCTATCAAGACTCAATATCTCCCTTGGCTAAAGGAGATTTACAAGAGTTTGTTATGGTTTTTAAAGATAAATACGAAATACGAAAGCATCCAAGACTTGTACACAAGACTAGATTCTCCAAATAAGAAACCCTAAGCTAAGAGTCCTCAATTAGAATGGTGGAAGAGAAGATTGTGAAAAAGCATGAGTGAATAATAAATCTTGATTGTATATATGAAATAATGATGAAATTATATTATATATATAGGTGAATCTCACCCTAAATCCTTCTATAAATGTTGGCTATACAGGTTCGACCATGGTCAACCTAGTACAAATAATAGTCAAAAAGGGAATTAAGGCAAGAAAAGGAGGATGGAAAGAAGAAAAGACTGGAGGAGTGTGAAAGAGAGGAGTAATAGCTTAGGGAATGTTTTTAAGAGATATTTTTATTGGTAATAATGTGGTAATAAAGGAAAAAAATATTATAAAGCACCAAATGTCTACCCACCCCTTTCTTGGTTCGCCCTTTATGGCATGTACTCAAAGAGATTGAGTCTCGACAGGTTCCTGCAAGATATAAATCATGAATATTTGATAAAAGTTAAAAATATTGTGTATAAAATTATAATCCTTTATCTTCCATGAATATTCATAACTATGATATTTATTCTTATCTACCCTAATCACCACCAAAGTCAATTCTTTCCAATGTCATTGGTCATCTTAATACTATTTAATGTCACCCACCTACAATCAACTTCATAAACCATGACACAAAATGTGTCAATATAGTTATTTTATCTATAATAAACTACATCAAAAATGACCCAAAATGTGTTGATATAATTATTTTTATTCTAGATAACTGCATTGGCGATGACCTAGTATGTTTTGATACAATTTAATTTCTCCCACTAGACTATATCGACCAAGGTAATGTTAGGACATTTAATGTCTAAGTGGGATAATTTATACCCTTAGCATAATTTGGTTGTTAATTATATAATAATAATAATTTATTATTTATTAAAACAAGGTAAAAAAAATTTATAAATAAATATAAAATATAAGTGTTTATTACTTACAAAATTAAATTAAATAATTCTCAGGATGAATGGACCCATTGGTTATAATGGTCACCTCCACTCACATTTATTATAAATATAGTTTTACCCATATTATAATTTTATTCAAATACTTTAATGTAATATAATTATATTGTGATACATTGGAAAGGTTTAATCAAGAATATTGATGGAGGGGAAGTGAGAAGGAGAAGGCTATGTATTGGGGTTAATAAGTTTTTATTTTATATATGAATATCAAGATTTTTGGGTTTTTACCTTTGATATTTTTTCATGTTATCTTCATGTCATGTGTTTATTGATATGTGTTTATATATCTCAAGTTAATCTATAGATATATCCTATATTATTTAATATACACTGCATATTATTTTATTATCTTTTCATGAAATCATAGCTAGTCAGGTAGATTTGATTAGCAAGCCATTTTATATTTATACATACATTCAAATGATATTTAATATTTAATTAGTTTTCATACAAGCTTTGGATTACATATTGGTTTATTTATATCCCTCTATGGCATATTACAATTTGAAATTCTCAAAACATTCATTTAGTGACTTATTTTGATTTTTCAAATCTCCATTAAAGCATCATTTGACCATGTTAAACAACTAGTTAGCAAATAGAGATAAAGATTTCATATCATATATTATATATGATTAAAATAATAATATTTTATGACCTCAAACATTAATATTTTTTTAAAAACTATCTGCAAAGATTTGATTCTCATTTTTGGTGTTTAAACATTAGATACTCATCTTGTTTACCTGTATAAGCCTCTTGGAAGCATCTACAAAAATTTTAAAGGATTCCTCAAGAACCAATATTTTTTTTTATCTATGTGGGGTTAAATATTTAAAATTTATAAACTTTAAAAATTTATTTCTCAATCAAAATTCAATCTTTAAAGTTATTTCATCATCAATAGACAAAATCTAGAAGATTGATAAAGTTTCATGCATTTTGGATGTCTATACAATATTATGTGTTGTCCAAAGAATCTATAGGTGTATAATTCTTTTCCTAGAGTGTGAAAAAGGTTAGTAATAATATTTTTTAAATTATTTATTAAATAATTATTTCATTAAAATCATAATTGCCACATATTAAAACCTAGGCCCACCTTATGTGTTTGTTTTTAACAAAAAGTAAAAATCTATCTCTATGTTTTTCCATGCATAGTAAATCATATTTATATAATTATTTTTATTTTTAAAATATTTATAAATAGTATTTAAATATTTATTTGTTCATGTCAATTCTTTAATAGCCTCTTACAAGGGTTGGTGGTCTTTATTTTGTTAAAAGAATGTAACTAAGGTGGTCTAGTGTTCAAAATCCCCTAAAACAACCTTTTTAATTTAATTTTTATTTTTTATAAAATTTAATTTAATTATATATTTTTTTTTAATTTTTCATGCAAACATCTCATGTGCAAAAGACTAGACCTATAGACATTATTTAAGCATTTTACCTAGTGAATATTTTGTCGAGCATAGTCATGTGACTAGTTATTTCCTAGGTTTTGGTACATTTTGGACACATTGATGTGGTACATTTTTTGTTTTAAATGCTCTTATTATAGTTTTTACACATTTTTTAATCATAGTGTTTAGGTATTTGTTCTATGTGTGATACAACATATAAAAAGTATATTTTGCTTCTTTTTTTCCACATTGTTTAGCATATATTTGAATAAATATTACTTATTTACACTTTTAATTTGATTTTATATAAATTAAAAGTTAAAATTAACATTAAAAAGGGTTAAAATTTAAACATTATCTAGTGTTATTATGTAATTATTAAAATGAATCTATAGCTTAACCTAACTTTGTATTAGATAAATATCAAATGATTAATGGATCAAAATATAATATATGGAAAATACACATTAAAATGAAATTTATAGATTGAAAGCTATGGAATATAGTCACTGGGATTGAAAATATTTGTCTAGAATACATGTTACACTTGAGATTTCAAATGTTTTTCAAAAAAAATCACAAGAATCCATGTTGATTATCTTGAAGAGTGTTAAAGATGAATTCCTAATCCATTTGACAATCAAGAATCTTTTAGTGATGCTTGGAAACTCCTTGAATCTTGTTCTCAACTTATGAATTATAAATTAATTATAAAATTTCTTAAATATAATTGGTCCATTAGAAATCATTCTAGTTCTCTAATTGATAAAGGCATTCAAAAGATTGGTTTATATATTTTCTCTACTTCTTCTTGATGTTATCTTTCATCGTATAGTAAGAATGAATCTCAATTATGCCATGAAAGATTAGGATATGTTAATTTTATAAGTTTACATAGTACATCTTCTCATAATATTATTTTTGGTCTTCCCTTTATCTATTCTCATCATGAAAATTGTGAAATCTACTTACGTGGTAATCAACATTTTAATCCCTTTCACAAGAATTATGATGAGAATTCATCTCATCCTTTAGATTTAATTCATAGTGATGTAATAATACCTCTTGAAGTTATATCTCTTAATGGTTATTTATATGGTATTAATTTTGTATATGATTATAATAAAACTATTTGGTCATTTTTAATTAAAGATAAATATGAAGTGTTGTCTAAATTCAAAGATTTTAAAGTTGTTGAAAATGCTTGTGATTTTTCTATAAAGATATTAAGATATGATAATGGTGATGAATATATTAGTAAAGAGTTTTATTATTTTTATATTATTTGTGGTATTCACTTGGAATTAGTAAATCTCTATTCCCCTTAGAAAAATAATATTACTAAAATGAAAATTTGCACCATTATAGAAATGTCTAAAAAAATGTTGCATTCTACAAATAGTCCTAAGTTATTATGGTGAAGCCATGAATACTATTGTGTATATTATGAATAGATTCACTAATAAATATGGGAATCTTTATAATCCTTCATAAATTTGGTATAAAAATAAACCTAGTGTGTCTCATCTTAAGATCATTGGTAGCCCTACTTCCATCTTTGTTCCTAAGTTAAAAATAAAAAATCTTGATCTTACCTCCTATTATTAAATTTTCATAGGTTATAGAGGTAATAATAAAGGATTAAGAGTATATTACCATCTAAAAGATAAATAATTGAGAACAGTAATGTTCTTATTCTAGAAAAATATGTTAGGTAACAAATATCCTAGAAGAAGTTGATCATTATTTGGATAACTTAGATTTTAGGTAACCTCCTAAATTTCATGTTCAATATAAAAGACCTAAATGGTTAGAACCCCTAATTTAGTCTTCTAGTCTTGATAATCTTAAAAATTTAACTAGAAGTCAACATTATTATCATGTTTTAATGACTATGTATGAATGTGAACTTCAATATTTGTAAGAATATATTTAGGATGATAGATGGAAAGTTTTGATGCAAGTTGAGTATAATGCCTTAATTAGAAATTAGACATTGGATCTTGTCCCAACTCTACATAAAAGGCATATTGTTGGTTGTAGGTGAATTTATAATATGAAATAAATTTCAATTGGTAAAATTCACGAGTTTAAACCTAGATTAGTCACTAGTGGGTTTACTCAAAAATACATGATTGGCTATGTTGAAACCTTTGCTCCTATAGTAAAAATGAGTACTACTAGATTACTTATTACTCTTATAGCCGAAAATGGCTGAATTATCTACCAAACGGAAGTTAAAAATATTTTTCTAAATGGTAATTTAGAAGAGGAAATATATATGATTCATCCAAAAAGTTTCACTAACCATAAAAAGGAACATTATGTATGTAAGTTAAATAAATAATTATATTATTTAAACCAAGCTCCTTGAGCTTGGTATTATAAAATTACTCCTTTATTTAAATAACTAGGTTTCTTTACCTATTATTCTAATAATGATCTCTTTGTTAAAATTCAAAACAATAATTTAATATTAATTGTATTATATGTTGATGATATTTTTATTACTATATATTTGATTATTTTAATTCATAAATATAATGAAAAACTATGCCAAATGTGTGAAATGATTGATTTAGGCATTCTACATTAATTTTTAGGAATGGTCATATTTTAGCATAAAAGTTTAATTATTTTATCACAATTTCAATATGCACATAATATTATTATTAAGTTTAATATGCTTGATTTTAAATATACATATAATCCTATGAAGTTGGTTTTAAAATTGATCCAAAACTTACATGTGAATAAGCTAACCCTACCTTGTATAGACAATTGGTTGGTAGTTTGATTTATCTAACCATTATTAATCCATATTTTTTATATGGTGTTGGTATTGATTCTATATTCATGTAGGATCAATATTTATATCATTGTAAATTATCTAAACATATTCTTTGTTATATCAAAGGAACTATTAATTTTGGTTTATTTTATTCTTCCATTGATAATGCTAAATTGTATGGTTATTGTGATGTTGGCCATCCTAGTGATACTATAAATCACAATATACTTTTGGATATATGTTTAAGTATATTATAGGTTATATCACTTGGATCAACCAAAAAAAACATATTGTTTATATCTCTTCTACTGAAATAGAGTACAAAAGTGTTATAGAAACTGCTACAAAAGCTATGTGGCTATGAATTTTGTTAGGAAAAATTAATTTATATGTTTCTAACAGTATCATAATTCATAATGATAACCAAATTTATATATTTATGGAAAAAATATAGTGCAACACCAATGAAGTAAACATATTAAATTTCATGTGAATTTTATCAAAGAGAAAGTACTTAACGGTGATATTGATTTAGAATTATATCCTACAAATAAACAAGAGGAAGATATCTTCACAAAACCACTTGGTGATACCAAGTTTTGTCAATTTCATGCAATTTTAGACCTCTCATAGGTGCCATTGAGGGGGATTGTGCATGATAATGCCTTTTTTTAATAGACATGAGTTAATTCTTCTTCTCTATACTTCTATTTTTAAAGCGTTGTAAACTTCATGTAGAAGTTATGTGATTGTAAAATTCATGTGGAAGTTATGTGATTGTAAAATTCATGTGGAAGTTTTATTTTTGTACCAAAATACATAAAAACATATTTTTTAATAGATGTCCTTATATTATAAAAGGCTCCAAATATTCTTAGTTTATTATTCACGAGAAACTATGAGATGTAGTCTCATGATCATGCTAATCTAGACTTGCTTTAAAATAGTTTATATATTATAATTCCTTTTGTTTCAAAAGTTGATGTTTGGCATGATGAAGTTTTTGAAACCCTTCACTTGTGTACATATTATAATTCATTTAAGGTGACTATGACATTTATTTCCACTTAATATTAAGGGGTAGTGTTAGAACATTTAATGCTTAAGTGGGCTAATTTAGACCCTTAGAATAAATAATAATAACTATTTATTAATATGAGGTAAAAAACTAGTGTAAATAAATAATAAAATATAATTATCTATTGCTTACCAAATTATATTAAATGATTCTCAAGATGGATGGACCCATTGGTTAAAATGGTCACCTCCCTTCACATTTATTATAAATAGGGTTTTACCCCTATTGTAAATGTATTCAAATACTTTAATGTAATTTGGTGATACCGTGACACCCTTGAAAGGTTTTGGGAAGAAGATTGACAAAAGGGAAGTGAGAAGGAGAAGGCTATGTATTGGGTTTAATAAGTTTCTCATATATACATGAATATCAACATGAATATCAACATCTGTGGGTTTTTTACCTTTAGAGGTTTTCCCACATTATCTCCATGTCATGTGTTGATTGATCTATGATTTTTTAATTAAAGATTATATATATATATATATATATATATATATATATATATATATATATATATATATATATAATTTAATGTACATTGCATATTGTTTTATTATATTTTTAAATGATATAATACATTGTTGTCCTATTTCATCAGAATATATTGACCTAGATGATATAGTACTCTTATTTATTTATATTTTATCATCCTAGTTGATAAAATACATATTAATTTTATATCACCCATCAAATATCCTGACACTACCTTAAATGTTACATGTCTTAATATAACCCAAATTTACACATATTTTAACATCAGCCCTCAGTTTCTCAATCTTGAGGTTAAATCTAATCCACCTTTATCCCATAATATGGGGAATCTTTTGATGTACTCTCACATGTTAGGGAATCTTTTTATGCCCATCCTTTTCTTACTACACATATTGTGGTAGCTTGGGCTGCCCATATTATAGCCTTTAGAACATCTTGAAATGCCCATCCTTGCTCTTAATCATGCCTTTGGGCCATATTATGATTCTCATACTCATTATCTTGAATTATTGATCTCTCATCCTTACCATGAAATATAAATTAATAACCTTTCATATATTACCAAAAAAATCAACTTCAATAAAATTTCCAAGACACAAATGCCTACATTCACATGCTCATCTTCGATATAGTTATTAGCATATATTTTTATTTTTTTTATCTTAAGGTTTCTTTATTTTTATAAATTTTATTTACATTTCCCTATTTTGGGATGACCATTTAATTTATCTTCTTTTGGGATTATTGCTTGCACCATTGTTTCCTTTTTGGTTCTTTCATAGTTTTAGAGTTGGATTTAAATTCACATGAGGATATTAGGTATCACATTTGAGTTTTATATCATTTTTACTTGTAATATTGCTTCCATTTTAGTTCTTTATTATTTTTTATTTTAACCTTTATCTTTATTTTATATCTTAAGTATCACCTTTTGGTTCTATTGTTATTAAATTTATCACATTTTTATCATTTTTTCCTTAGTCTCCTTGTGATTATTTGACCCTTATTTACTTTCCCCCTATTTGATGACTACTAATTTAACTAGTGATTATGCTACATCTTTTATAGGTTAGTATGAATTCCATAGTGAAATTAATATCACAACATAGCCCCATAATTTTGGAGCATTATTTTCCCTCCTTGTGATAATCTATAAGCATATTCTTCATTGTATCATTTTTTAGATGACTCTTCCATGATACTCATATATCCCTCCTTTCCCTTAATTTGAGGCACATGTAGTTCAGTTTTGAGATTGCTTATTTCCATGTTGGGTAAGTTTAGGAGTCTTTAGACATCATAATATTTAGGTTATTTCTATAGAATCTAAGTTTAAATCTCTTGTGTTAGGTATTTAATTAACACATGCTTGGTTTTATGAATCTATATGGAGGCAAAACATAAAATCCAAAATAATTACTATCAAAATAAGATCAAAAGGAAAATTATATCACAAAATTTGGATCACACTAAAACACGTAATCTTTTTTCATCGCATCACCTATCTTAGTCAAAGTGCAAACTCCATAGTTGGCCTAATGATAGATCTTAGGTCCATTGGTGCATGGTAGTCCAATATAATGGGTTAGGAGGTCTAACTACATCATTAAATCTTCTTACATTTTATTTCCACCTATTTTATTATACAAGTACCTAATATTCCTAGAAAATTGATGGCTCTATAAGGGGTCCTAAGGAGTGGGAAACATGTGGGAATGTAGGATAATTTTATTTTCATGCATATAGTATCCATAAGATAATCCATGTATTTTATGAGTTATCTCAATCTTTATGTTTAATATTTAGAGTGTCCTATTTAATTGATGGTTATAGTTATTAACCTTGCCTACTTGTCTATAATTTCTCATTCCTACTAAGGATTTCCACATCACCCATGTCGTGCCTTGAATTCCTTAATTACATCATATTTTCAATGATATACCCATGATGGGTATCAATTTTATCTGGTCACATCTATATTACATTATTATCTTACTTATTCCACTTAGATTTTAATTTGTGATTTGTATTTTAAGACACGAGTAATCAAACTAGGCCTTCCTCACAAACACCCATACTCATTTTCCTTCCACACCTTATCATTGTCATACTAGTCATGTCATTAGGTGGTCACAATTTCCTACATCAAATTTTATAGTAATCACTACATTTTAATAGTTTTTATTTGTATCTTTTTTTCATTTCATCCATCATGTTCTTATTTGATTTTTATGGACTTCACTTTCCTTACATAGGAAAATTTTCATACTTACATGTTTTTATTTATGATTGAATTGACATAATTGTTTTGCATTTCATTTTTAATCTTATATGTTTTCTTCATGTTTTATATGGCATGCTTATACTACATGAAATAACATTCTTTACTTACATATCTTTTTTTTATCTTTCTTACATTGATATTTCATCTTTCATATTTGATCTTTCTTACAATGTTTTACATATCTCATCTTTTGTGGTGTGTTTTACAATAATTTGTATCATTTAATTCATCATTTTTCACATCTTTTGTTTATTGATCTACTTAAATAAGATGTAATTTTTCACCACTTATTTTTTTTTAATTTTAACCATGTATTTTCTCACATCTTTTAGAAAGCAAAAAAACATCCATCATCATCATTAAATTTTAATTATTTTCTAAATCTCTCAATTACTTACCATGAGATTCACTTCCTTTTTCACCCATATATTTGTTTATGTAGGTCATTTTCATGAAATAAAATAAGCCTTAGAATCCTAGTGATATAAAGAGTTTATAGGTGCCAATAAAATATTTTTGTCAATAAAATGGAATTTTATTTTATTTTTAGGTCCACATCTCATTCTATCTGATGGGTGTCCTCCATAATCTACTACACACAACCCTTTATACAATTACAAGGTAAATCAAGAAATTATTTATATTTTATTTACTTTCATTTAATTTTAGTTATTTACGCATCTAATTTTAGTTATATCTTTGTGTTTCTATGTTCTTACCCAAAGAACCATATCACTTTACACTATTATGACACATGATAAGCTATGGGTGGGTTATATATACACAATATTTTTCACTTTGTCATTTAATAACACTTTATATTCTAGTGACTTGATGAGCATTGCTCTCTTTGAGTGCATGCCTAAATGGGTGTATCAAGAAAGGGGTGGGTAGGTTCATGGTACTTTGAGAGAGATGTTTCTACTATATCCTGATTATACCATTAATTCTATTAGTCTAGCTTCTTTATAATGTCTTTCCACTTAATTATTACATCTTATCATTATTTAGTTTTTCCAGTTTCCATTATATCCTATAACATTAGACATGATGATAAAATCTATTTAGTGAATTTTATATTCATGTATTATATCAACTAGCTCAATGTAGTTTTAATCCTAACATTTGACATCTATACTAAATTAGCTAATATTATATTATTGTGTGTTAGCCAACTATTTAAAACTATATCAATTATGTTGATACCATTGACTTAGATTTTAGGGTTTTTTTTGGGAATCATTATATATATAAGGGTTATATTTAATTCCAATCATATTATATACACTCTATTCACTTTGAATTTTTTCACAATTCTACCCTAATTCATACTTAGAGGAATTTTTGGTTTTGAACCTTATCTTGAATAATCTTGTCATATGGTAGTCTTTGGATATCAATAGAAGTCATCATTGGGAGTCATATATGAGGATATATTAGTTCTTTGTCCAAAAATTATAAGTATTAAACCCATAATATCACTTTCAAAGCTCTACTTGAGCTAATGGAGATATTTATGCTCAATGGGTTCACTCTAAGATAATTATCTCTAACCATATTCTCTTTTCTTTATTTATTTAATAGATATATGATGCTTATTTATTATTGAAAAAATGTGTGTGTATCCTTACATAAGCTATATATACATGAATAAAGTTTGTGTGGATATAAGATTGCTTAGAATTTCCATATTTCACTTTAGGTTACCTAGACTATGACACCTTCCCCCTTCATTTAACTTAACATACATATATTAATTTACATGAATTAATTATATTATTTTAATTGCATAACTACTTTCATAGAGGTCTAGTGAGATACACATATTTGTGTCATAAGCTTAGGATTTGAAACTCTCTCCTCTTTATAGTTGAGACATAGGCAACCCTTTATTAGATTTGTAAATTTCATTAGTCATTACTTATATAAACTAAATATTGTATGTTTTATTTGATTGATATTATTTGAGTCTAATTACATTAAAATAGGATAGTTGTAGGTTTCAAGTATTAATTAATCAAAATCAAAATGAATGTAAGCTTTGTCAAGTATCAAACCAATCATTATTTTCATACATATAACAAAGGAACATAATTTCATAACCACACTATGTGGGATAAATAAATGGGGATTGATTTTACTCATTGGATTATTGATATGTTGTAAATACCCAATCATCAGATGTGGGTTATTGGGTTTATCTCAACCCATTACAATTTCCCCATTTTTTTCGGTTTTTATCCCTCATAATCACATCTAGGGTTTAAGGTAGAGGATGTTAATTCTTAGATTTTTGCATGTCATCAAGGTTTATGATTATAAAAACATAGAAATAAAAGATAGTCTTAGGTGATGATAAAATCACTATAACATAATTTTATGTACATTATTACTAACCAATAGGTCATTATCAATCAATGATGTTGACCAAATCTTGTTGAACCAAACCAATGGAGTAATTAAACTAGTTCCTAAACTAATAAAATTAGAGGAATGATTATCCCTAGTTTCTACTTCCACAACATAGTCACATTTAGATAATCAACCCAAAAATCTAAATATCAAGATTTTTTTTAATCATTTTTCATATTTTGTATGTGCCCCTTTCAAATAAAAAAATCAATTTTCAATGATCTAAATTCATATGTATGATTTTATGCCATATCTATTAATCTAAATTATGTTTTGAATTTATGTATTTATTATATTATTCTAACCCATTAATACAAATTAGGGTAAAATAATATCATGTAAAAAATTTATGTCATACATCCATTTCATATATACTATAAAATGCATGTGTATATAAAGGATATGAAATCTAAAAAATGTGAAAAATAAAAATAAATGAATAATGTAAAGTATCAAATATGTCATGCTTAGGTCTTGGTTTTGTATTTTTGAATGTATATATGAAATATTTAGAACACATTTATAAAATAAAGTAAACCAAGTGGAAAGGTTATGAAGTTTAAGATTGTAATGATCCAAACAATCATAACACATGTTCAAGGATAATGTGAACTAAATGTAATAACATGGTAACATGGATAAATCAAAGGAAAATGATATGATTTGAATGATGAATCATTGTAATCTATATTTTATATATGTATGATAATAAAAAAATAAAAATTTAAGACTAAAATTAAAAAAATTGAGGAATTGAATTAATTAATGCAATGTCATATGAACACATGTATGTCAAAAATATAAGAGTAGAGTAAATAAATAATAAATAAAATATCAATAATCTATGTAAATTGGATTATGTGATATCCAACTAAAATAATCCATGTGTAAGACTTGTATCAAGTGGTAGAAATGTCTCTTTCCATGGATAAATATTATCAATTTTATTTGATGTATTTGTGTTAGAATATGAGAATTAATCATATGATATATAATATCCATGGTGAATATCATACTCAAGTTGTCCATGTGTAAGAATCAATATTCATATTAGTTGGTTCAATTTCATGTATAGTTACATAAATATTTTCATTTGTTATGAAATTATGCTCAAGTAATGCATGGATGTACTAATATCATTAAGATGAATATTTTATCATCAATGAGATCTTGAATCTTATGTTTTAGTTAAAAGCATTAATTCATATAATGTGTCCTAAATTTATGATAAAAATAATATACATTATTATAATGTCCATAATGTATATGCTTACTCATATCAACCTACTCTAGTGGAGGGGGAAATATATTATTGTACTTAAGTAACTTCTACAATAGTTTATGAGGAGCTTTAGGTAATCATGAAAATTACCTCATTGGGGAGTTGATATGAAAAATTGAGTAGTGGTTTATGCTAAGATAAAATACTTGAAGGGTCACTGTATACAATGCATGTTTACAAATATCCATAATGCATGAACTTAATGCACCTGTATAATTTAGATGGTACTAATTCTATATCATGTATCCAATGTAGACCTAAGATAAAGTTTTAATGTAGATTATTAGGCATGTCTTGAAATAAGGTAGATAATGTCTTATGTCATACTATCACATCCAATGATATTGATCCAAATACTTTTAAGGAATGTCATAAATTTTTTTCATGTGATAATCTAATTTGTAAGTGCAATCCATGTTAATTCCAAATATTTTCAAGCATTATATACTACAAATGTTCAACCCTTAACCATTATATATAAACACTCATTTTTTTATATGATTTTTTTAATATATAATGGAATACTTTATCTAGTTTCAATTTTAATAGACCACCCTTCATAATAGTCAACCTTATTAAGATCATCAAGGTCCATATGAACATCTTGTGTTATTTGAAATAAATGTGCATGAATATGTACATTTGTCTCTCTAATGTATCTATTAAATTATGAATCATCCCTATCTTGAACTCATTTTCATAATTTATGGGATCAATGATTCTTTGTGCATGTTTTGCTAATAATTTTACATTAAATCTAAACGTTTATAATTATCTTAGTCCAAACTATATTATTTCATATTAGTAAGTGTTGGTGGAAAGCTATCTTTAATATAAGTAATCATGCCTTTATTAAAATTAAGATATTTATTATTTGGAAAATATTTAGTTGGACAAACTAGTATAGCATAACTCTGATCTAATTAGAAAAACTTAACTTGAATATCTAAAATTATCTACATGAGGGATCATGCACTAGGCATGGATAATGATGGCTCATGAAGGACAACCATAGAAGCATATTATATAAGGGTAACCATATAATTATAATAATGTTTAATATCAATACCATTTGAATTAAAATTTTATCTTATATGAATTTTAACATGGAAATAAACCAATAACCAAGCTTACTCCTAATATGAGGGTTAACATATGTTTTTAGGGTTTCATAATGGGAACCTTAAGAGAAAATAAACTTGTAAGAAGGGGAAAATAAGAAACCAAGTTTGAAATTAAGGTTGAAACATATGAATTTGAAACCATAGAAATAAAGATGAAACCCTAAAGTAAAATTATGGTTTGACATGTTCCCTAAATAAATGGGTTCACAAATACATTTATCTTATTTTTGATTTAGTTATCTAAACAACCATAATTTTTTTAAATAATTCAAATCATTTAATGTATTATACATAGACCTTTATATGAATGGAAAATTAGAGTTTGATTGCATGATTGTACTTCATATTTATGGAAAGTACTAAGGGATTTATATACTTAGCATGATAATGATATATGTAGGATTGAGATTGAATTTAGGTGACTAAAAAAACTTAAAAATGGATTATAAATCTCTCAAATTAGGAATAGAAATGTCTAGGTTATTTTTAGTGAGTCCATCAACCTATGAATGCATTCATATAACATATGTGCCTAATATTTATATATTTGTCCTATGAAGATGTATCCCACTATTTTCATATAGGTCACTACACCCATTTTAATATTTTATTTTTGTGAGATACCACATCGTTTTTGTGTGTGTTAATCCATAAAAAATTTCTTCCTCACTTTGAAACCTTATCTCTACTTTTGACACTAGATTAAACTAAAAAAAATGGGGAAAATATGTGGGTTGATATAACCTCAACCAATCCCTGATGAATGGTTGAGTTTGCCTACATATTTAATATTATGAAGAAGGAAGTCAAATTACATGTAGTTATCCTTGTTAGGTATATGTATGAAATAGTTTTCATTTTATGAATGCAACCTGTAATATAGATCTTGACACTTGAAAATGGAAAATTCACTTGGATTAGGTGCTTTAGACTTGACTAGGACTATTTATTATGGCTTATTTATGAATTTGTAAGTTTAGATAATTCCTTATGAATGTACAAGTGTTATGATATGATTTCTTGAGAATGTTGGATGATGCTAGATAATGAATTAGGATTTTACCTATTGTATATTTATATGAGAATATTTAGAACTTTATAAAATCTTTAACATATGAAACATATGAGCCAACCCATAAATATGATTTGAATTTCAAAAATGACCATTGTTTGGCATAGGGAGAGTTTTGTCATAATTGAAAACCTCTAGAATTTTATGGGTGTCTAAGTTTGATAGAATCATCCAAAAGGTAGGAATACTAAAATTATGATATAGAGACAATCTGAGTATGATTTTGAATATTTAATATAAAATATGGAATTATTAGAGGTAGATGATATAAAATTAGGAATGTTGGATGCATATAAAGCATGTGGATATAATATAAGGGTGTGAAAGAGCTATATGTGTATTTACAAGTCATGTATGGTGAATGTAGGTCAAAAATGATATTTTCAAGTGTATAATATCATATTTTAGTGTCTACATGCATTAAAATGTTATTTCTATACCTAAAACTAAGAATTTATCTTCATCGTATAAAAATAAATAAAAACAATTTAAATTAACACTAAACATCCCACACATAGTAAGAACTATATTCATGTCGATAAAACCTAAAAAAATTAGAAGAAAGGTTTATTTATTATTTTCCTTCACATCATGGTTTTTATGAGAAAATACAAAGGGTTTCTATTATTCCTTCAATATGAAGCATGAAATTATTTTTATTTCCTCAAATGTGGAGTCCTACAACTCCCTCTGTTTGTACTTTCTCTTCTCTACTTATTTTTACATTATAGAGAAATTAGTGAAAGAATCCATTTTAGTTAGATATTGATCTTATTATCTATTTTGAGAATGGTTTTTCTTTACAACTATTTTAGATTTTTACAACCCATACTTTATTTTCCTCTATTCCACTATGTAGTTTTCCTCTCTTAATGTACAAATATCCCTATCCATATAATAAATCATGATTCTTGATGAGATATTAGTTTCCATTTTAACATGAAATTGGAAAGGGTGACAAATTTTATCAATGTACATCAAATTTTCAAATTGAAAACAATATTTTCAAATCAAAGATCAAAATTCCATTCTTGAATGCTACATATTATGGAAAATGTTCTAAGAAGATGAAGGAAAACTAGGAGGAAGTGTTTTGTGGGCATAAGACTGAGTGACTACTTCACTTCTTGACCCTTTGTTTTTCTATTTTTTGCTATTGTTATATTATTTTTAGCTATTTTTATCTTATTGATTTTCAGGCAGGATATAATGCATTGTTTTGTTATTATGGCCAAGATTGTATGCATTTTGTAAAAGTTTGGGTCCATAATTAAATCCCTCTTTTATCATTAATAAAAAATAATCATCTCATTAAAGAGACATAATACTTTCATTAGTTGGTCAGTGAAAGTTTTTGGACTTTTTATAATATTCCTTTGCCATGCATATGCTAGATCATCCATAACAAATAGGACACTCATACATGAAACATTAACATATAAATTCATATTTAATACTTAAGCACTAATACAAGGCACATAAAGAGAACATTGAAATACCCATTGATACAACAATATATGAAGACCAAATTCATGCACAAAGATAACTTGTACAAACCCTACCAATAATTAACAAAAAAATAAACAATATATCACCTTATAGTAACACATATTCTCATTAAATTTAAAGATTGAAGTATAATGTAATAAAAAGTGAAAATATTCCATTGACATAATTATATTATACATCTTAGCTATAAAGTATCTATAAAAATTACCAAATATTTCCATAGTTAAATATATCTACAAACCCTAAGATTGATCTTCACCCTACCTTAGATTTTAAAAACATGTAACTCTATATAATATCTAAAATGAGATATTGAGGGTATAATTTATAGATTTAATGGACCTCTTCAACCTTGGACAACTAGCATTGACTTAACTTTCATCTATCTAGTTTTACAAATGTCTATGCATATTTTTAGAATATGAATTCATCCAAACTCAATCCTTACCCATCCATATGATCATCTCCTTCATGCCTAAAAACTATTAGATCTAATTTTATTTTTGATTGATTTTATGTTTCCTTCCTACCTAGTAGTGTATCTTCAAAATTATGCTTTCTCCAAACTACATGATTATATTTTATGCATGTGACATCTATCTTATGAACCATCCCTTTCAAGATTTTTCTAAACTACATAATATGAAGCATTATGTGTCACACACATTCCTTCATACTTAACATTTACTTGGGTTAAATTTTTTATCCAAAATTGAGGGTAAACAAACCATTTGGTAGAGGAAGGAAAATTTTCCCTTTTCATGTGTTTTTTAAAGTGAAGGTTTTATTTTCCATATTGGGTTTGTTCTCCATGAAGGTGTAACTGGATAATGAAGGGGAAATAATTCCATTTCTTCACACCAATTCTTAGTTTCATTTTCAGATTGGGGATTGAAAGTAATTTTTTTTAATAAGATACTCATCCCATTATTTAAATGTTTTAAATAAAAAGACAAAAAAATATGTTTGGAGAGATTATTATTGTCATTTCCCCCCTCAATATTTTTATGTCATTAAACATAATGATAATGTGGAGAATGGAACTTAAACTTATGTTACTTGAAGATAAATAGTTATTACAAGTAAAATTTAGGGAATTTTAGATCCCTACAAATTTGGAATAGTAAATTTTTTTTTTTTTTTTAAAGGGTGGATTGTGAGGAAGTGAGTGAGTATAACTTACAAGGGTGATCATAAAAAATGTCCAAAATTTTAATTGTAAAAAAATATACACAATGTGTGTAGTTTGATATTTATTTTAAGAATAAATAGGATCATCATTATTTGTGTACATATTCAACCAAATATAAAATGTAATAATTTGAAGTAATCATGATTGTGTATTACCTTTTAAATAGTTTTTATATGCATAAACATTTCTAAAATAATCAATAAATTGAAAAATATGACATGTTAATTTTTTCTTGCATTTTATTGGTGGGCATGTAGTGTCATGGGTCATGCTTTATAGGGTTAGACTTAGTCAATGATTAAATATTTGTCATGTGGAGCTTAAGGAATATAGCCAACCATGGAGGATTTGTGTGCATTTTTAATAGGATGTACTTAGCTGATTGACATAAAATATATGAATCCTTTAAGCATGAGAACCAATGATATATTTTGCTAGCACCATACATTTCATTTTTTCCCATAAATATCTCTCTATTTTGTGAAATATTAGTATAATCTAATGATATTATGTAATATAGAGTGTAGTGATGTAATTTTTATTCAATAAGACTCATACCATTATGAATTCTAACTTGGTAGAAAACCATTAGGATAGAAATACCATTGTTTTGAAGCTTCTAAGAAATGTCTATTAAGAAAATAGAAAACTCTAGTGTATCTAGATAATATATAGATAAAATTATTAATTACAAGAGATAAAGGTAGAAATTTTCAAATTAGTTTTAGCTAATGATATATTTGGTCTCTAGATGTTTGAGTTAAACTTTTTGGAATCCATCTCTTTACAATTTTTGAGAAATTGATAGATTAGAGTTTTTTACAAAACTTAAATTTCTATAAATATAGGAAAAATTCAAGAAATCTCTTTTCAAATATCCAATACTTATATAAAATCAAAAAGGTGTATAATTTAATAATTTCACTCATCTTGTTGTTTTATCCCTCAAATTTGTAGCTAAATATTTTCATCTATTTCCTTTCAAACTTAAAAGTTTTAAAATTTGAAATTGGAATATTTTATTTTTGTCACCCACCCTCGGTGAGGGAGTCCCATCTGGATATTAACTAACCTACTACAATAATTAAAAGTCCTAATAAGACTTATACCTAAGTGGTTTTATAGTTCAACCACATGATTTAACTAGTGAATTGTGCCATCAATGACATTATTTACTTATTTATATCCTTATATTATTGGTTTTATGACCCTTTTATTTTACCAAAGTTCATAACCTCATTACCATATCTAAAGTTTTACCATCAAATGACACCCCAAATATAGTAAGGTCCTCTACCCTCCCCTTATAAATAGAGATTGTATATTTATGTCCCCTTTGTTAAATACATTTCAAAGTCATTGGTATGAGATAATTTTTAATATCCCTGAACCATTTTTTGGACTACTAATATCATGTATTGGATTTAAAATGGTCTTATACATCTTACCTAATTAAAATATTGTTATATTTAGAATCCTATTTTGAGGTGTAATACATTATAGTGAATCCATTATGAATCTTACCCATATTTAGTTGGAATATATTCACTTCCTCCTATTTCAACATAAAATTTTCAAGCATTTATTACTTTCCAAATTTTCCTCTCCCTTTATATTCCATAAGGGATAATATTCCTCTCCTACAATCAAAGCGTTCCAAGTATAATAAGAAGATATAACCTAATGGCCAAAAGTTTCCCAAGCACATACAATCATAACAATGATTTCAATATGGCTTCCTCTAACCTCAATAATAAGGTCATTACTCCCCCACTTATTATTAACATTTAATATTCTAAATCAAACCAAAACTAGTTTACTCTCTATGAATATATCGATTAAGAAGGAGAACCTGTGGACAATATCAAGTTCACTTTCAAAATTCAACCATTCCTTAAAAAAACCCAACTATATGGGAAAATATCCTGAAGAAATATAACTCCTCATATGTTCCATACATATCAATTATTCCCCAATTAATATGGGATTAATATAGGTAAATACCATTTTTTCCACAAATGTGGGGGAAATTAATACCACGTCTTCCCATATATTCTCCATCTCTACAACTATTTATATTTATACTATGATGGTGGTTGTGAGTCCTAATTTGTACACTTATTTTCTAATTTTAAACTCTCATTACTATTATTATATATTATTTATTTAGTTATTTTTCTTATAATTCAAATATTACATTTATTTTATATTTAGACATGTAAACTTTGTGTGATTATTACTTGTCCTATATACTCAAATATTAGTACATTATGTAATTATTTTTGTGTTTCTATATGTTAACATTGATATATCATGTGGATTTAATATTGATCATGTTTTTCATTTACTTTTATGCTATCATGAGTTTGGATATATTTTGGTGATTCATATCTATATATAAATTTTCCTACATAGACCCTATTGAGACATTATCATAGAGTGATTATTATGTTTGAATAAATGTTACTTATTGTCATTACTCTATTGATCATGTTATGAAAATGATATTTAATGGTATATATTTCACATATTATGGTGATGTGTAATTTTGGATGGATTAAATTTTTGGTGGGCACCTTGAGACTTGATTATAGATAGATCAAAGTGGTTGAGTATTTATTTAGATTATATTTTCATTCTTATAGCAATGGTATTTTATGTCCATTGAGTTATGGATATATTACTATGAGATAGTACTTGGGTTTTATTTTTTCATTATTATTATCATGTGAACAAATAGTGGATGTTTTATATGTTTTATGGAAATGTTGATGAGCTACATGGTTTCTTTTAGTTCAGATTAATGTGAATTTGTGTATTTTTTCTCTACAAATTTTTTTGTATCTTCCTATTGAAATATCATGCATGTTTTAATTATTTTTACATGTATTTTTTTACTATAAAAATGTGAAATGTGTGTATTAGATACGTGTATGACCAAGAGGATAAAATGGAAAAGTAGAGGTGCCAATAAACAATTATAATGTCACATGTTGTTTGATTCTATCAACCTTGTAATCCACCTAGATTTATTAGTTGAACCTTAGAGAGATGTTATCATAAGTTTTTTACCTTGTCACCTTGTCTAGAATTGGGTTAGGATGTCATAACCTAGTAAATAATTGAGAGTCCCTGTATTAAGTTATCATTTCAACCCTTATGATAAATGAGAAAAGTGGTAGGCCAAATGCAAATGGATAAATACTCACTCCTTTCCATAATCATAAAATATAGATTTTTATAAAGTGGGTATTTTTAGAAAGTGTAATAAAATAAGTTTCCCAATCTTAAATTGTGATTTTGGGGTGTGATTCCATAGGTATGCTTATGAGTCTTTAAAATATTATATAAGAACCTCTCATGTTTATAAACATATAGAAAGTTCCTAGAATATGTTTTAGGCTTAGAAAGAGGAAAGGAAATCTAGATGAGGGGACACATGTCACCCTTTCATTTATAAAAGGTTGTGTGCCTTCCTATAATTTATTTCTCCCTTAGGATGTATTTTTTATATTTTTGGAAAGAAGAGCTTAGTAGTTATAGGAGAAATCTATAGTAATTGGAGGACATTGAGGTAAATGTTTTTTTATCTAAAGACTGTGGTATACCACTTTACATTTTATCATGGATTTATGATAGGTTTTAATCTTTGATCCTATTGTAGATTTTATCTTGGTTATTCTAATTTAAACACAAATTTAGTAAGGTTTTATTTTGTTATGTGAATGAATATGAATTTATGAAGTTTTTCTTGATCTTGTATTTTTGTTTTATAAAGATTACGCCATTTTAGATAGCATTATTTTATGGGTTTTCAAATAATTTAATTGGCTTGTCCATTGAGGTTTTATAAATTATTACCTTGGAATTTTTAAAAACTTATTTTTGGTACTATTATAATGCCAAAATTTAGACAAGATGTTAATAAGGGTTGATGTTGATATGTGATGGACTATGGATTTATGATGGGTTTATTTATGTTTTTTTGCTATTTTATGGTTATTATGTCATTTTTTGCAAGTATTATTTTATGCTTTTTCAAATGGTTTATTGGGATTACCCCTTGAGGTTTTACAGATTGTTACCTTTATGTTATTATAAATTTAATTTTGGTATCATTATGATACCAAAATTTTTGTAGGAGTTATAAATGCTACTTCAATTGCGGTTTGTTGACACTCATTCTTTTGCACTAGGAATGATAAGTTGGGGGTTATTTTATCTTTAGGGGAATACACTTTACTTATGATGAAAAATAAATTCAAAGGTATTGGGTTCTCGCATTTGGTTCGTACATGTTATTAAGATTTTTCCACACTTAGGCTAGTTGTCATGTCATTTAGAAATTCGAGTAAGAAGGAGGTAACCTTATGTATAAAAAAAGGGATAAAGCCTCATTATTATATTTTCAGGTCTAATTATGTTTTATCTCTAATTATTTTTACTTAGAAAATAATCCTCTTTAGGTACCTGATGTGGTTTATATTTTTGGGTAAGTACTATACCTATATGTTTTTGTGGGTCAAGTGCACTTCATGTGTGTGTGTGTGTGTGTGGAGAGAGAGAGAGAGAGAGAGAGAGAGAGAGAGAGAGAGAGAGAGAGAGAGAGAGAGAGAGAGAGAGAGAGAGAGAGAGAGAGAGAGAGAGAGAGAGAGAGAGAGAGAGAGAGAGAGAGAGAGTCGATTTATGAAGGTTTCCTTCAATTTTTTTTGTTGTTTTATGGTCATTTTTTTATTTTGGGAAAGTATTATTTTTTGGGTTGTTAAACCTTGAATTATGGGTTTTTGTACTTGTGAATCCTTAATTTTTGGGGTTTTATATGGATTGTAAAGACATGATTTGTGGGACTTGTATATGGCTAGTGACATATATTTTTAAATTTTTTCATATGGCTTATAAAGACTTGATTTTTATGATTTTATATGGATTGTGAATATTTTGTTATGTTTTTCTATATGGTTTGTGAAGCCTTGATTGGTATTTTTTAATATGTCATGTGAAACCTTCATTTTTTCATGTGGACCAAAATTTTAGGGCATGAATGAATAGAAGTCTAGGACCTAGGTAATATGTTGCATGCAAACTATTATTAGTTATTTGGATATAGACTTTGGGGTTTGTGAAATAATATACATGTTGAATCCTATTGGTTACTTAAATACAAAGTTTGGGGATTTTATGTAAATTTGTATATGGGATATTATTAGTTACATAGGCTAGGATATTAGAGTTTACATGACAAGCTATTTTTTGAATCCTTCCCAAAAATGACAAATATGAACACTTAGAGAAATTATAGATATTATGGTGACTATTTGGTTGTGTAAATATCTTCCCCCTTTGTGGGTAACCCTATGGGTTACCATAGTGATTATTTTGGTTTATGAAAATTATTATTTTTTATTTTTTGTGGCATATGAGACTCTTCTACTTTCTATTGACAGTCTTAGATATTTTTGTGTCTATTTTTAACCAAATTATAAATTTAAATATAAATTTATCATATTGTGGTTAAAATGGTGTGATATATTATCATTAATTATGTTACCTTCTAGGCTTAAAGTTACTAGGGTTAACTATCTAATGATGTCATATGGTTAGGAGGTGATCTCTCCTTTGTTAATTTAAATAGATATAGGATTTCAAGTGTATACCTAACCTTTTGAAAAGCTTTAGTTTTTATGAAGTTGAGATTTAAAGTGTGTCTTACCTTATTTTATATTTATTTAATCTTGTTAATTATTTTTAAGAGGGATAAGGGGAAAACATTAATTTATGTATTAATACAAATTAAAGTTATGATATTGCATATTAGATTTGAGTTTTGAAGGGACATGGTAATTTTAGTAAATGATTAGGTTTATTTTTGATGTGATAAAATTATTTTTTCAAATTAATGATGTTGTATAAAACATATATATTTCTTAAAAAAATATTTTTACATCTCAAATGAAGTTCTAGGATGATTAATTATTACTAAAATTGGATTTTTCACAAATGTATATATGCATATGTTTATGCATGTTGCCTTAATTTGAAAAGGAACATATACTATTTTAAGAGGAAATTTTAATATGGTTATGATTTTTCTTCAGATGAATTTCCTTTATCATCAAAATTAAAGGATGAAGGGCATTGAAAACATGAATTAGCATGCAAATTTTTATCTTATCATCTAAATTTTTGATCATAATACTCTACACTATTAATTATCAATGATAAAACTCATTTAATGTCCTATGTTACAATAATGAAATATGTTTTAAGAAATATATTTTTCCTTTTAAGATAGCCACATATGATTAAAACATGATCTATTATAGGTCTATAAAAAATTGTAACACAATAACCCAACAAAATATTCCCAATATTCATTAAAATATAATGAAATATTATATAATAATTAAAAGATTTTATTTATCTTATAATCTAAGAAACCAAACTAATCTAGATTCCTAATTATGTTAATAATAATATAAATTTATCCAAAAATAATATGATGAACCAACATATGAGTAAGAATAAAATAAAATCCTTATTTAATAAGTTGAAAATGTATCCCTAAAGAGTAGGATGTGAAAATTAAGTATATCATATTCTAAATTAACACTAACCACGTAACAACTTAGAGTAAAACTAAGACTTAGATTAAAATCACATTATTAAATAATGTAAAACACATAGGTGAATAAAAATTATATGATATAAAATAAAATAAAGTACCTTATGTATACTATGTAGGTAAGGAATCCTAATAATTTATCCAAAAAATAGAAACATTGGAACCCCATGTACTTGCATTAGGTAGATGGATATAAGGTATCTAACTGAACTTAGGAATTAAACATATTCTATGCATCCTACCTTTCATAATCAAAAATTTTGTAGCTTCAAAAAATTTCAATTTTGTGGATGGTACTTTATCTATATCAATGGTGTTGTAGTCATCAAACTATCTATCCATGTAGAGGATCCAATGAATTAGGAGGTTTGGGACATGTGATCCATCATAAATATTGAATGTTAATTTTAATAGAGTTTAAGAAGTAGGAGAATATATGTTGTATTTATTTTAAACTCTAAATATGGATATTTAATTGAATTTTTTAGCTAACGTTGATACCATGGTGGAATTATTGACCATTTAGGTAGATAGAATTAGTGTTAAGGATATTCTGCACCAAGTTCCATAGTCTTTTAGTTTCAAATTTTTTAAACATGTTAAGTATAATTCAAATATTTTATAGAGTTAAAATATTTTATTTTATTAGTGAGAGAACCCCACTAAATTAAATAAAATATTATGTGTTAAAAACTCAAAGTATAATAAAGTAAGAGATAGCCAAAGTTTTAATAAATATTTTCTATTTAAAAGGAAGAGAGGTTATCGGTAATAAAATGTCTACCAAAAATTTTCATTTAAAAATTCAAAAACAATTACTCTACTTTAACATTTAAAATCAAGGTAAAATTCAATGAAAATATTTTACAAAAACATGATAAATTAATTAAAACATGGATAGATTTCTTGTGCTAAAAAATTATAAAGAAGTTACATCAAGTGTATATGGATAGAGGAACATGATTAAGAACCATTGTATCATAGAGGAGTAGTAAAAGGTTGTAGGGAATGTGGTATCCAAGACCACTACTAAAAAAAATCCCTATTATCCAAGCTATGATAGATATAATTAGATCTGAGCATCTATTTATGCCATGAATAATGGTTTTGAATTTTATATACAGTAGCAACAAGCTACATATATAAAATATGACATGTTTAATTTATCTATTTCTTGATGTTACCTTTTAGTCACTAGGATGTTTTTGGGTAGAGGATGGAACATCCCCATTTTTTAACTTTAATATTAGAATAGAATAACTTATAAGGGGAAAAAAATGAAATAATAACACTTATCTTGATGTTGGATAATATTATTTGAATATGTTAAAACATTTGATTATGAATATGTTTTAGTAACATATTTGGTTAAATGTAATTATTTTATTATTATATCATTGTTGATATGTTGGAATTATTTTTAATTTTTTAAATTAATTAATTTTCAATAGATTTACTTATTTATACACTTGGTTTTATGTTTTATAATTAGTGATAGATTGTGGGTTGTTATGTTGGTGCTTAGATTGGCCACTGAAAAGAAAGAATTGATTGCAATACAAATTTTTGGCAAGGATTTTATAAATAGGGGTAATATTGAGAGATTAGGTATTATAATATACCACTAAGGAACTATTATTTTTATGGATGTCTATTTTTAAGGTTGTGAAACTCATGTTTTGATGATCTAAAATATTAGTTAGCTACTATACTAACATCTTGTGATGAGATAATAATTGGTTATTGATGCAAGATCATTAGGTTTTAGATGTTATTTTTGAATTTTTTTAATCTCAAATGGGTTTATGAGGTCATAATTTTTCTATTTTAAGCTTTTACATGCTTCACCTTGCTTTGTTTTGGTCATTCTATCTTGTTTTCAAGTTTCCTACCAAACATAGAAATTTGATTTTTTAAAACTTATTTTGGGTGTTTTAAGAGATTTTATCATATTATATTGCTTGATTTGGTAATTATACTTCATTTATGGGTTAAATAAGGTCTTATACATGTTTTAAAATAGTTAAAATGTTTTAACTCAAATGTGACTATGTCAATCTCAATTAAGGATAGGTCTTAAGTTGAGTTTACTAAGTTAGATAATTTAGGAGTTTGGAACGATGGAGAGATAATAAACAGAGGTATGAAAACATGAAAAGGATGATAATTAATAATATATAAGACTAATAACTCCAATAATTTAAGAAAATAAAGAGATAAGTTCTACAAATAGGGTATTGATAGGATTATGTAACACATTTGCACTAAAATAATGAAATATTGATTTATTTGAGTTTCTTGTTTCAAATTCAATCTAAGAATTAATGTAAGTAAATTTAATTATTTTTTTTAAAATTAAAATATTAATTAGGAATGGTTTTTATTCATTTTTTAGGTCTCAAGATATAAGACAGGTTTGGTATAGTCAAGGAAAGTACTTATACAGTCAAGAAAAGTTATTTTCATCATGTTTTGAGATTGATCAAGGTGCCAAAGTGGGTGACATATTATAAGATATATGGGGATTTTTTTTTAAATTTAAAATATTCCAAAACAAGTCTTAAAAATTAAATTTTCTATGATTTTATGCTCTCCACCTATGTATAATTAAGAAACCCTAAAACAAGGTTTTGAAACACAGAAATCCTTCTAAATAAAAAATGAACTAGTAAATTCCAATGAAACTTGGTAGAAAGGAGTGTTAGGATGTATTATAAGTTTTAAAAGTTTTTATTTAGTTTTTTACTACCTAGGGAGATATTTAGTTAATATTCCAAGTCTTCATGCCTAATAAGGCTAGAAACCCTATTTTCTTATTTTCTATTATTTTAAAGTTGAATCACAACTGTAACCCGACATGGTGGGTTTATAAAACACATAAGAAACATATAAAAGGTAATTTAATCATAAATATTACCTATTTATATAAATATCTCTCTCAATAAATTTGTAATTCTAGTCTTCCTTTACCCTTCACCATCATTTTTGGTATTAGAGTAGGGTTTATTTGTACTTCAAAAGTGATCTAAGGAGAAATATATTTCATTGAGAAGAGTGAATATTTTTTTTTGAAATAGAAACATTAAATAAGTGTAGTATGGAACTTAGAGGAATGTTATAAGGTGGTGCTATAGGAAATCTAAGAAGACAACTAAGATATGTGTTATTAGAAGAGATGCAAAATTTACAAGCACATTTAGAGACAACATAAATTAGTCAAGGAAGAAGTGTAATGACAAGTTATGTGAGTGATAAGGAGGAACAACCCTATGAAGAGGTTGTATAATAATAATTATAATAAATAATAAAATAAATAATCTTAAAAGTAATCAAAAGGAGCAAGTTCCAATCCTAAATTATAGGTTACAACATATGGAGGTAGTCTAAATGTTGAATAACTTGTGGATTAGATAATTAAAATGGATAAATAATTTTATTATGAAGGAATAGATGAAGAAAATAATACCAAGATTTCCTGTACTAAGTTAAAGGAACATCCATCTCTTTGGTGGGATAGTGTCCAATATGAAATAAGGAAAAGAGTTAAATAGAAAATCAATTCATTGAATAGAATGATAGCTAAATTCAACACAAAATTCATGCCTTTATAGTACCAGACAAACTTGTTCAATAAAATCCAAAACTTAAATAAAAAATACATGAGTGTAAAGGACTATACTTAATGATTTTATAAGCTTACAATCAGATCTGGTCATGTAGAATAAGATGTTGAGAAAATAGTAAGACATATGAATGGAGTGAGGTTTAATATTCATGATGAAATTAGTTTGTTGTCTCAATATCAATAGAAGAGGAATATAAAATTTCCCTCCAAGTATAATATAATTTGTCTAGAATATAAACTCACCAATCTAGAGTGAGAGGTATAAATCTCATAGATAGAGGACAATAAGGTGGTAAAAGTCAGTTACAAGTTCATAATGAATAAGAAAGTAGATCTCAAGTTCAAACTAACACTACAATAGGAGAATACTCATGCATAGGAATAATACCATATAAAAGAGGCAAATGAAGAATATTTTGGGGAAAATGTTTCAAATATAACATATATGTCAACCATAAGTCATATGAATGTCCTGAGAATCCATAGACAAGCCATATAAGAAAAGAGGGTAGTAATCAAGTTGTTAAAGTTGAGGAAGAAAGTGTAGGATCACCATTACATGTGGAAGACACTAAAGTGGGGGAGTCATTATTGATGAAAATACTATTGTTAAAACAAAACAAATAAGTAAAGTAACAAACCTAAAGGAACACCTTATTTAGGGATACATGAAAATCCAAAGGTAAGTGTTGTAAGATTATCATTGATATTGGTAGTATAGATAACTTAGTTTCTTCAAAAAAAGTTGAAAAATTAGGATTGAAAATATTGATACATATTATACCATATAAATTATATTGGCTTCAAAATTAGAATCAAGTAATATTTAATGAGCAATTTCAAGTTGATTTTTATATTGGTAGTTATAAGGATAAAGTAATTTATGATATTATAACTATGGATATTTGCCATGTGTTTTTGGGTAGACCTTGGTAGTTTGATGTAAATGATATACATGATAGAAGGAGTAACACACATATATATTGGATAAGGATGACAAAAAACACACCTTAACACTATTGAAATATGGTAATGAAGTAAATTAAAACAATAATAAGGTGTTGATAGTAGGTGGAAAATAATTAAGGTGTTGATAGTAGGTGGAAAATAATTCTTACATCCAATAAAATAAAAAAATTGTTGTTTATTGATTTCCAAGCCCAAAATAGTCATTATAGCCACTAAGTTGGCTGATTCACCCTTAGAAATTCAGAATTTTATAGATGAGTATGTTGATATAGTGGTTGATGAGTTACCTAATGAATTAACACCAATGAGGAGAATAATCCATCATATGGATCTCATTATAAGAGCTAATTTTCCAAACAAATAAGCCTATAGAATGACACCTAAAGAGAATGAAGAGATAAAAAGTATCATATAGGAGATGTTAGATAAAGGTTTAATTATAGAGAGTCTAATTACATGTGTTGTACCAACAATCATAACTCTTAATAATGGTGGAAAATGGATAATGCATATATACTCTAGAGTCATCAACGATATAACTATCAAGTACAAGTTTCCATTGCTAAAGATGGATCATTTAATGGGTTTTTTTGATTGGAGAAAAATATTTATCAAATATATATTTTAAGAGTGGTTACCATCAAATCATAATTAGAGAGGGTGGTGAATGGAAAATAACCTTCAAGATTAATTATGGATTATATGAGTCACTTGCTATGTCATTTGGTCTGACCATCTCTCTATTACCTTGATAAGATTAATTAATGAGGTGTTAAGGCCATTTATAGGTAAAATTTTCATTGTTTGCTTGGATGACATTTTTTATTTTAGCCAATAAAAATTTGAACACATTAAGCATCTCAGGATGGTGTTGAATAAGCTACAGGAAAATAAATTTTTTATTAACCTTAATAAGTGTACATCCATACAAATTGATCTAATTTAATTCATATTTGTCATCTCCAAGTATGGTTTGGAAATTGAGAAATAAAAGGTAATATTACTAGTAGAGTGGATTACTCTAAGAAGTATTTTTGAGGTAATAAGTTTCCATGGATTAGCCAATTTGTATATAAACTTCATTAGAAACTTTCATGTTATTTGTGCACATATTGTTTAAACTATAAAACATGACAAGAAGAAATTCAATTCAACTAAATTAATTGATAATAAATTTCAAATTTTAAATATAAAAATAACCATGTAGCCTATCTTGACCTTATCTAATTTTAACTAACTCTTTCAAGTTTAATGTGATACCAGTAGGTTAGAGATTGGATCTATTTTGAGTCAAGAATAAAGGCCTATTTATTAATTTATTTAAAATTTAAATAAATTTAATAACAATTATTTATCTTATGATAAATAATATATGCCATCATCAAAGCATTGAATTAGAGGCACTAATTATTACCTAATAAGTTTATGATTTATACAGATAATCATGCTTTATAATTCATTAATAGTCAAAATATGTTGAGTCAAAGACATGTGAAATGGATAGAGTTATTAAAAAAAAAAAAAAATCTCAAACATAAGATTGGGTAGTCCAATAAGGTAGATAATGCATTGATTATAATAATTATGATCAAACATGAATCTCAAGTGTGTAGTTTGAGATTTGAGTAATGAAAAGTGTTGTATGAGGAAAATACAGATTTCAAAGAAGCATATGAGGATTGTAATAATACAAAAATCATGGATAGGAGTCCATGGATGGACTACATGATTAAAAAATGAATATTATTTAGTGACAAATAACCATGTATACCTAGGGGGTCTATAAGAGACAAATTTTTGAAAGAGAAGCATAGTGGAAGTTTAACATGACATTTGGACAAATAAATAACTTTGCTCAATTTAAATAATATTATTTTTCACCAATACTAAAATATTATGTAAAAAACATTGTGGATAAATGTAGGATTTATCAACATGCTAAAGGAAAGATTTAAAATATAAGTCTAATCATCCACTACCTATTCCAAGTAGGTCATGTGATGTAATAAGTATGGATTTCATACTAGGTATACCAAGAATAAACAAGGTAATGATTCTAATTATTTTTATTGATATATTTTTAGAAATGGCACAATTCATAGCATGTAAGAAGATAATTTATGCTACCAACATTTATAAAGTGTTCTTTTAAATAAGTGGTAAGGTTATATGGAGTTCTTAGAAGCGTTATTTCTAACAGGATATAAATTTTACTGGATATTTTTGGAGAACACTTTGGAAGAATATAGATACCATAATGAGTTTTATTTTATCCTACCATCCAAAAATTGATGGTTATACTTAAGTTGTTAACAAAATATTAGGGTTTCTAATAATATGTTTACTAAGTGATAGTCTAAAGCAATGGGAAAAAGTGTTAGCCCAAGTTGAGTTTACATACAATGACTCACCTAATAAGTGTATAGGTTTTAGTCCATTTAAAATTATATATGGGATAAATATAAGTGGTGTTTATGAGCTTAGAGATTTGGGTAAGACATATAAGAGGATTTTTGAAGGTGAAGACTTTGTTAAATCCATGAAAGAGCTACATGATCAAGTCAAGAAGAAGTTAGAGTTTAGTGCTAGTAAGTACAAAGGACATGATGATAAAATAAGGAAAGAAGTGATTTTTCAAGTCAAATATTTGGTTTTATCATACCTTAAGAAGGAGAGGTTTCTTAAAAATGAATAAAATAAACTAAAATTAAAGAAGATATGACATTGTAAGCTCTTGCATTTTTTTATGATACTGCATATAAACTGGAACTTCCATAGTATATAATAACATTGTAAGCTCTTGCATTTTTTTATGATACTGCATGTAATATATGGTCTGAATAGTATAATAACATTGTACATAGTGTGATGAATATGTTATTTATAAAGTAAATTGATTTAGTATATGGTTTTCAAATGAACCTTTACACAAGGCTTATTCATGTTAGGGATTGAAGGCATAGTTTAAATTTTGATTCAGATATGATTATAATGAATTCAATAAACTTTCAAACCATATCACTTTGCATGGTTAAAATTGACATTTCTTAAATTTAAGACTACCATTCAATTTTATATTGTTTAATTTATTATATATTATGACATATTTAGGGAATATATAGTTCACAACATATGGGATTATGGAGCCTTTGATCCATAATATGAAGTTTTTTTGGCATCAATTAGTTGCATGGCTTTTTTGTGATGAACTTTTTGACGAGTTAATTGATTGTGGAGATTTTTGACCAAATGATTATGCTAGAAATTTTGTATACCAATTATAAATTTATGGACACAAAATAATTTCAAGACTTATGTAGTGAAATGTGTAGACACCTAAAATTGGCCACCAATGACCTCTAACCAGGATTTTGACCAATTTCTACCAAAATGCACAATCTGGGCTAAAAACACTAAAACACATTAAAATATTTGAATTTGTCATATTTAAGTGTTGATTTTGGTTAATGTATCCCTAAATGGGGTAACTTATTTTATGATATGGCTAAATTTGATTAGATCATCTCGAGTTAAAATGATGTCTTCATACCTGGGTGCTCTAGATTACTCTTTTCTACCAAATTTATTACATGAGACATGTGACCTTGTTATTTTGTGTTTGCAACATAATAAATGGGATAAAAGATCCAATTCATCTAACATCACCTTTCAATTATAATCCAATAAAATTTCAAGCCAATAATATGACATTATAACTAATTTGATTAATTTTTATACCAATTACCAAGATTTGCACCAAAATTGATAAATCATGCGTAAAGACTAATTAATTTAGATTAAGAAATTAAGTTAATTTTCCATTGAACTTGTTGAATATTTATTTTTGGAAATTTATTATGAGTTTTTGCATCATCAAGTGACATCATTTCTTGGGAAGGCATCCCTAGGTTATAAATGCATAAAATATCTAATTAAGCTCTCCCATACCTATTTAATGCCTCTCTATCCCAAATATTTATGAGGGAATTTAATAATTTTAGCCTCCAAAGTTGAATGGATTCTTAACCACACATCTTCATTTTGAGATGGATGGTTCAGGTTCATTATGATCATTTTCAAAAATCTATAAATACAAGGCCTCATAACCATAATTTTAAGCTTGGATAGTGTAAAGTTATCATGCACAAATCATTTCAAAGCCTCATGCAATTAGTGTTATAATGACAAATTGTTGAAATACAAGCCAAATCCATCACAAGCAAAAGATGCCAAGGAGAGAGGGAGACAAGTAACTCCATTAATGAAGGATCTTTGATGCATAAGCTGAGAAAGTCACTTTATGAATCATTTGGAAGCTCCAAGGAAGGTGAAGGAAGTTTTATTTCATGTTTTAGATATTTTTTAACATGTATATTTGTTATTAATCTCCCCCTAGTGTCTAGGACTAGATGTGTCATGCTAGTTAGTGTGGTATTTTTAATTTGATTGCATTTTAAACTAACACTTGATATAACCCCCTCTCTTGAGTAAAATTCCTAGTTTACATAATGGCACTTTATTGGTAGAAACCTCTTCAAGGTGCCAATTGTAGAGCACAAAATTTATTCACTATATAATGAAAATAATATCAAAGATCAAATCAAAACATATATGTTTTTTATTTAGATCCCCCTAGTGTCTAGGCCTAGAGATGTCATACTAGTTAGTGTGTTATTTTCAATTTGATTGTATTTTGAACTAACACTTGATCTAACCTCCTCTCTTGAGTCAAATTTCTATTTCACATTATGAAATGCCTAGTGGCACCACACCACATGAATTTGATCAAATAGATCCTATAATAAATTGACTAACCATTTTCATCTAGAATCTTGGAGTGTGGGAGTAACAGGAGTGAAAATTTGAGAAAAAATCATTTTCTTGGAAGTCACAATTTTATTTGTGTGGACTTACAGTTTTGTTCTCTGGACCACAAACTCATAAATGACATAGTCATGATTTTGTCTTTTAATTATAATATTACATTTTGAATGTTTTTTGAATTTTTTGTTTGTAGGTCAAGTTGTGTTATTAAAATAATGTGAATTGACAATTATGATATTACAATACCATAATTTTTCAAGTTACAATATTGTGGGTTGCAGTCATGATATTGCAATCTCATGACTCTAAAGTCATGATATTATAATCTTGTGACTTTGTAGTCATGATAATGTAATCCCATAATTGAAAAAATCATGATATTGTACTACCATGAATCTACAATCATGATATTGTAATCTTGCAACTAACATAGTCATGATATTATAATCCCATGACTCTACAATCATGATATTGAAATTTCACAATTGACACAGTCATGATATTATAATCCACTGACTCTATAGTCATGATATTGAAATATCACAACTAACTTAGTCATGTTTTTGAACTTTGAGTCATTATTTTACACTATGGAATCATGATATTTTAGTGTGCAGACTTGAGAGCTAATAAGCCATATTTTGGAGCTTTGTTTGAGGCCATCTAGGTTTTGTTTTTGATAATTTATTTAAAACACATGGTTTTCATAATTTTTTAGAATATAAAATTAATTTAGCTTTAAGTTGCATAAATATTTTATAAATCTCAAAAATTCTCTAACACTTGTAGGACGTACATGGAAGAGTGATCAATGTGTGCATGAATTAAGTTTCTAACATTCCATTTGGTGCTTAAAGAAAAATATAAAATTGAACAAACTTATTTATGCAAGTCATTTCTTATTTTATTAGTTAGATTTATTTATACAAAAATGAAGTTGTGCATATATTCTCTCCCCCTATCCCCTATAGGGAACTTGTGGGATCAAAAGTGCCATCCTCATTACAAATTGCCTTAGTCCAAAGTCATAAACAAGATGTTGTGAAGGCTATCCTCAAAACCCACATGGATTGAGTGATCTAGAAATAAACTTAAATCGATTTTACTTAGTCTTTATTTTATGCATATTGGCTTGTGAGGGGAATATAATCACCTCCTATAAGTTTTATAGGGAAGTCTTACCTAAAAATTCACCTCTCAGCATTATATTCAAACCCTCTCCATGTGGGGTATATAAATTGGGATCACCCCACTGGGATGGTGGTTTGAGTGGTTAAATAATCTCCTATTTCTAGGGTTAAGCCTAAGATGTTTGATAACATTGGACATTGCACTACACTGAGTGAGTGATAGATGTAGTGGGTTTAAAAAGGGATAGACCTTTTTACAATAAGCTAAGTGTCGTGGACTCAAATGATGTGATATTATCTTATATCAATGATGTGAAAGTATTATACATGAGATACACCAAGAATTATTGAAAACCAATTAGTTTTAGTCAACCCCACTTTGCCACATCCTTGATAGGAATTTGGATAGTTTACTTATATTTTGTCATTTTCTTACTTGGTGTTTTAAGATTAAAACTAATGTGTTTGTTTATAAACCATCTCAAAACCAATATTTATATTCACCATTATTTTATTTACAGAGGTGTTATGATGGCCACTTTACACCACATTTGTGCCTTGTAATTTTTTGTTAAACTTATTTGTGTGTATGTTAATTGACTGATAAAGGTACTATTATGCTACCCAAATCAGATATCAAGTGTGTGCCTTTGAGTATTTGAAAAATAACATTTGATTACATCATTGAGCATAATAACACTATTATGCTACTCAAATTGTTTCAAAACACATTTGACTTGTACCAAACCCATTTTTTAAAACCATGTCACATATGCCATTTGGACCTTATTTATGCATCATCATGTTGTCCAATATTGTCTAGCTTATTTTATCAAATCCTATTCTTTAATGTTGAGTTTCCAAATAACCTTATCAAGTTTTGATTCAAAGATTAATTTATTTTTATTTAGGATTTAATTCATGGGCTTGATACATAGATCTTTACCTTTTGGGTTACATAACTTTGATTAATTGATTACTAAACTTGATGACTATTTATTATTTATTTGTTCAATGCCTATCTTCATCATTATTTATTCCTTTGTTTGGGAGAACACATACTTTATTCAAGATCCTTTTACCTTATGGCTTATGCAAATTAATCATGTTTATGTTTGATTCCATGTGTCAAGTGTATGTCAAAGTTGTTTCCAAATGTAGTCATATAAAATGTGAAAATTGGAAAATTGAGTGTGGCTTATGACACCCAATGCATATATCCCTCTTACTTACTCTCATGACCCTCATAGGCATCTCTTCATTGATTACTAGTAATATATAGCCTTACAACTAGTGATTCTACATCCTCTATGTAGCATTTCTAGTGATGATTCCATCCCCTTAGGTCTCGTTCCTTTAGGACTATAGTGCCCAACTTGGACTATAAACCAGACACTTGGGTGTCCATTTTTAGTGCTCCTATCCAAGTGTATTTTTACCTCCAATGATAAATTATTTCTAGTTCCTATTGCTCTTCTTGTCGATCTAACATGAATACATTCGACCCATGACCAATAGATCCCTAAAAAATCCCATTCAAAGTTCATTTAGAAGGGGTTGAAAAATATCACAAAGAAAGCAAGAATACAAGAAATACTACTCAAGAATATTTACCTATTCTCTACATACAACCAACCAATAAAACTATAAGATTATTCAAACCCTTATACCAATCCTTAGCCATCTCAAGGATACTTAGTTTTAGAATTTTACACTTTCATAAAATCTATTCCACAAAGCATATCAAGTGGGAGAAATTACATATGGCCTGATCCCTCTTCAAATTATTGGTATGTAGGGCAGTGTGACCACATAAGGGGTATGGATACACATTCAATGTATCTTACACACACTAACCCCCCTTCTTTCCCAAAGTTTGTCAAAGGAAAATGAGTCTATAGTTTGAAGACTAAATTAGCTCTATAAGGAGTTTTGTGCACATCCAATAGTTGAAATTTCATAGGCAGGCTCACCTAGACACAAAAAATAAAACCTAAAAAGATTAGATCTCCTAGAAAATAGAAGTAGAAGAGGACTATAGCACTAGACCCTAGGGTGTCTTATTTTGGTGCTCTTATCCTTTTATAAAATAAAGGCTAGATTTTTATTTGTGATAGTGTCCTAGTCCTACACAATGAATTATAGACTCTATCTCATTCATATCAATCTATTTCTAGCTAAGTCCTATTTTCTCTCCCTTACTACTATTTCTAAAAAGGTTCAAATTACAATCAAATTATACAAATTAGTAGCTTAATTATTGTATATTTATTTATTAATTTCATATTCTAGACCTTTAGCTAAATTAATAATAATACAACAATATTTATAAAAAATTTAAATCATTTGATGAACTTGACTTACTTCGTTTTCACTTAGAAACCCTAGGCTTAATTTCCTACTGATTTTTCTTATTTTTTTTTGGATTTTTTACTTATATAATAAAATCAGAATTTAGCATTAAATTTTAAAATTTCTTAATAATTTAATTTTAAAACCCTAGTTGCATGTACTAGTTCGTATTAGCTTCTTGAGGTATCACCTTACATCTAAAATCAAAATTTCAAAATGATTGCTAATGGATGACTAGGTGAATAGAAGTTCTAGATGGAGTGAGTGATCTAAGGATCTCATTTTGCTCACAAAGCTTTTGAAACACTTACAATTTAACTTTTTGTGTAATTTTCCATTTTATAAAGGATAGGTCTAAAGTGTTACATAGACTCTATGGGATGTCAATAGTGCTTGGAAGGAGTATGGAAGTGCATAACATTCATTTGGTTCTTCATTGTGTTCATATAGATATTTTGGGTCTAGTGGTATAAATTTTGAGTAGGTAGTTTGATGATGTTATCATTACCATGTATGGATGAGTCAAGAAGAATTGGTCATATGGGTCTATTAATATTAGTCTAAATAACATATGCACCAAATTTCAAGTCATTTGATGAAGCATATTAGAAGATATAAATTATTCAAAGTTGGCCTCTCAGACAAAATTTGCTAAGTTTCCATACTTAACAAATTTTCAAAGGAGATCAAATTTTGAGTGAGAATATTGATAGAATAATATCTTGAAAATGTGTAAGTTTATATAAGATTTTATCACATGGGTCTGTTCAATTTTGTGCCTAAAACATACATGCTAAGTTTCAAGTCGTGCATCTAAGCATGACAAAAGTTATGCATGTTCAAAGTTGGATCCTAAAATAGAATTTGCTAAGCTTCCATACTTAGCCATTTTTTTTAATCATGATAGGCATGTGGACGTCATGTACAAACACATAGGTCATCTCACTTGAACATTTTTTAAAGACACTTAGAAAACTCCTAGAGCTAGAGGATCAAGTGGGCTTAATGCTTTTGGTCTTAAGAACATCTCTAGAAAATTTGGTCCCTCCATGATTTTCATTGCTTCAAGATATAAATATTCAAAGTTGCTAAAATAATGGGATAAAATCACCTAGACATCAAATTTAATCCATTGAAAAAACCATTGGAGCTTAATTTTTATGGTTTGTGGGATGTCAAATTGATGG
>JARHVA010009450.1:255000-257500 GCA_037957365.1 Torreya grandis | reverse complement strand
GATTATGACACTTGGTGAAATATTGATGTTCTGATTTCTTGATAAATACGTATTTTTTTCTAAGTACATGAAGTTAATATATTAATGGGTAGATTAAACCTATCATATTAAATTTAAATAACAAAAAATATTGTTTTCTAGGCTTTTACGTATGGTTTCTTCAAATGAATGGGCAAGCGTCATGTGTAAATTTAGATGAGCTAGTAATCGTTCATGTGTAAAATGGGCATGGATGGCAATACTCCATTGAAGAATCCATCCAATCTTGTGTTACATAATATTGGTTATAAATTTAATGTTCATATTATTCTTTATCTTATTTATAATGGGTGTGTTCCCATTCTACACAAGATTGGAATACTATCAACTACTAAAAATCTTTATCTTAAGATATATAATTTTTTCACAATCCATAAGGTTTAAAATGTGATTTATGGGAATAATATATATATATATATATATATATAATATACTTATTTGGATTGATGTGTTTAGAACTACCAATGGCATAATACATGCATAAATGTCTATCATATTATCTTATGGACATGTATCCAATGCCAGCTACCAAATTAAAATGGGTAAGTTGACTAGCTACAACTCCCTTGGTAATGTTAATTTCACAAATTAAATTTAGGTACTTGAAACTACCTGGATGGTGAACCATAATTCCATACATGTGAAAAGTCAAAATATAAAGCAATCAATGGGGAGTCTTAAAAAATGAGTGGATGGATAAGATAACTAAGTCAAAGACTATGAGTAGTGTGAATTTGACACAACAAGTGGGATCATATTTCAAATTTAGCATGATCACATTTATAGTTATCCATAGTATGGGGCATGGATAAGGATTTAATAATTACAAAAACTATTATGACCAATTGTGAATAATTATGAAGATCAATGTAGTTTAAAATGCAAAAAGTATGAAGACCATTTCCATAGTCTTATTTACCATTAACAATACACAAATTGTATAATAATATTATCACTTACAAAGCTAATAATCTAATATATTATTATATGAAGATAATATGTTTTTGATAATATTGTAATAGGGTTCTATTGGTTCCCTCACCCATATAAATACATTACTAAATTAATACATTTGACAGAGAATATACTAGAGGAATTTAATGTAGAGGAGGAAGATATCAAAAATTGAATTAGCCTCCCTAAAATAATAATTATGATATCAATATCTTGAGAAGCTCGATTTTGTAGAGAACGTTGTCAATTTCAAGATTTTTTGAACTTGGCTTCCAATTTTGGGATGAACATTTCATCAATATTGAATTGATTGCATCAAAATTAACTATTAATTACTTAACCATTTTTTGAAAAAAAAATTATTGAATTATTTCAATAAACTAGAATAATATATACTAGTTGTTTCATAACTTTAAATTTCAAAGACATTGAAACTAAAATCTGTAAAATATGATATGTAATTCCAATAAATTAAAAATTAGAATCTGATAATAATGAAATTGTAATCCAATATTTTAAATAGTTTATACTATAATAGCCAATAATAATAGTTTTGATTTTAAATCTAGTCTAGAATATGTCTAAATTTAATGAAATGATGGTTATATACATTATTTTATGTGTATAAATAAGGTAAGTTTCCAAGTAATAGTGTTATCATTATTGATAACATCCAAATCTATTAAAATACTCAAATGTGTATATGTGTATATATATATATATATACACACACACACACATATACACATTTGAGTATTTTAATAGATTTGTATATATATATAGACACACACACATGTATATATATGTATATGTATACATACATACATATATATGTGTGTATGTATGTATTTGTTCATGTGTGTTATTTCTTAGTTATATTCTATTTTGAAGTTTGAATATTCCAAGACGAGTCCTTAAAATACTTGAATATAATTATGTTTTTATATATAAGATAAAGACCTACAGACGTATTCATTTTTTGTAAGGACTCAGTCTAGAGGATTTAAACTTCAACATAGAATATAAATAAGAAATAACACACACACACACACACACATGTATTTATATGTATATGTATGTGTGCATGTGCATGTGCATGTACATGTACATGTATATGTATATGTATATGTATATGTATATGTCTATGTATATGTCTATGTCTATGTATATGTATATGTATATGTATGTGTATGTGTATGTGTATATGTATATATATATATATATATATATATATATATATATATATATAGTTATAAGTCTTTATATTTTATATAAAAATTATATATATATATAATATACTTATTTGGATCGATGTGTTTATAACTACCAATGGCATAATACACGCATAAATGTCTATCATATTATCTTATGGACATGTATCCAATGCCAACTACCAAATTAAAATGGGTAAGTTGACTAGCTACAACTCCCTTGGTAATGTTAATTTCACAAATTAAATTTAGGTACTTGAAACTACCTAGATGGTGAACCATAATTCCATACATGT
>JARHVA010009450.1:0-252500 GCA_037957365.1 Torreya grandis | reverse complement strand
TTCTTGACCAATCCACTCTCAAACTAAACTTCAAGTGTTCCATTATTAACTAACCTCTACTTCCACCTAATTTGTATGCCAATCTTATTAAAATTTAGTATATGCCCCAAATTTGTAGCATGGATACCACATGTAGGGCCTCCATCATTACAAATGGCCAAGTCAACTCAACAAGCCAAAAAATTAATTTATCCTTTTTGAACTTCATGGTATTTACAAATAAACATAACCAAACCAAACAAAATTGAAAGTTTTAAAATTCATTTTTAATTAAATTTATTTGGGTGATTTCACCCTATTTTACCCCTCTTTATGTCACTAAAAGGGGGAAAAAATCAAAACAATCAAATAGTATTATTAAACAATCATACTTATACCAATTACAATGTATTCAAGATTAACATAGTATAATCTAGTTCCTATAAGCATTTTAAAAAACAAACCCATTCAACTCATAAAATTTACATAATATGTTAATCATGATAATTGGTGAACTGAGATAATACAAATAGGCTTTATTCACTATAGGGATAAACAATACAATAAATATTTATCATTTTATCAAAATACTGATTAACATTCATTTCACCTAAAAAATGAGTGTGGTGTGTGTTTGTGTATACAGGTTCATCTGAATTCTCTCAATCCCCAATGTTGATATATGTACCCCCTAATGATACTCTCCTTGTGTGCCACTTATGAGGGTAGAACAGTCCTACAACCACCTTGATCACAAAAAGGGTAATTAGTCTAAGATTATAATAAATAATCATATACTCAGATATCTAAGCTTTGAAAAACTATTGTGATGCAAAACATAATCAATAAAATTATAATCAACATGTTCATAGAACATTATATAAACATATGCAAATGTTTCTTAATATAACTGATCATGAAAACAAATAATATGGTTGTCAAACATACAACATACATACCTAGATCAAACATTAAAATCATAACTACAAATCATTATTCCCATATCCCATACTAATACTTAAGTATTTTTTCTAGATGGAGATAAGATATAGCATCCTCCCCCTAAAAATTGTCATCATCTTGATTAATTTTATTTCAGATAATAATTTAGAATATAAAAATAATGTTTAATATAAAAATCATTCAAATAAATGAGGAAACAGCCTCATGAATTCCTCATAATCTTTCCATGTAGAACTATCCTCAAAATATTAGTCCCATTAGACCTTGCATTGTGATACTTTATTGTTATGCAATTTAAACTTATGAGTGTCAACTAGTTTGATTGGTTCTGTTGTGACCACCCCTAGATCAAAAACCTATAATGCATTATAGTCCAAGGCATGAGATGGATCATCTATATACATCTTAAGATAAAATACATGAAAAACATTATGCATTTGAGCTAAATCTAGTAAAAATACAAGTTTATATGCTACAAAATTAATCACTTATAGAAATTTGAATGGTCCCACATATCTCGATGACAATTTTGATGATTTTTAAAATTTAATATAACTCTTTTGGGGTTTGACTCATAAAAACTTTATCTCCAACTAAGAATTTCCTTACTATACTTTTTAGATCAACATAACATTTATATCTATCATTGGCTTGAACTAATATTTTTCTTATTAACTTTACTTATTCTTCCATTTCTACAAGTATATTAGGTCCAAAAATCACTTTATCTTCTAATTTATCCTAGTTGATTGGTGTTCTACACCTCCTTCCATATAATGCCTCAAAGAGAGCTATTTTTAATTTTGATTTGAATGAGTTGTTATAAGAAAACTAAAAAATGGTAGGTATTCCTTCCGTATTATTGGTCCATGCAATACATCCTCAAAAAAAGATCCAAAACCTAAGATAATATCTCTATTTTCCCATCCATTTCTAAATGGCAAGTTGTATTCAAGTTCAACTATGTACCCAAATCTACATTGAGAGTTTTCTAAAACCTTGAGGTTATCCTAGGGTTCATGTTTGAAAAGGTATTTTCTAGAAACTAATGAATTTTATGAGCCTCTTTCACAAACATTTTAGGGAGTATTGGTGAATCATTTTTTGTATTACTTGGAATGAAATGATCTACTTTGGTAAGTTTATCCACAACTACCAAAATCATGTAATGATGATTTATAGACATAGGAAATCCTTAGACAAAGTCAATACTAATAACTTGAAATGTCTATTTTGATATGGAATGTGGGTAAAATAACCCAATAGATGCACATGTTCAGACTTAACTCAATGACATCATAAGCATCTAGACAAAAAATATGCCACACCCTTTGTAATTAACTCCCATAAATATAATGGTCTTAATTATACTAATAGCTTAGTCACTCTAAGATGTCTTGAATATGGATCATTGTGTTATTTCTTTAGTAAAATATTCATCAATTTTTATCTATAACATACATATATTCTACCATTATACTTCAAAATCCCATCATTATCAAATTGAAATTCATGGTATCTATGATCCTAATATTTTTTAGCCAAAGCTTTCTTAACCTTCTCATAGAATTCATCTATGGGTGATAATTTTACTACTTGATCTAGAAAATTAATTATCATCATGAAATAGGAATTTTACATAGAGGGGATGTTAGTCTTGGGTTAGTCTCATAAAACCAATGAAATGAACACACTAAAACCCTAACACCTTTAGCCTAGACACAATGGAGAACTCAGGTAATAAAAACTAAATTAAAGTATAACAAAAACATATAATACCAGTTTTTGATACTGCTCAACAGTTGGTGTTAGGTTTGTTTTTCCTATGGGGTGTTAGTGTCATGTCCTTCTTCCTTTGTTTCTTTGTAAAACCTATTTTTACATTAATCTAAAACAAAAACATATAATACACAACTCTTTTACCTTCCTTGAGAGCTCCAAATGGCTTTGTTGAATGGCTTGCTTGGCTTGTGCATTAATAAGTCTTTGACAATGTAGGCTATTTGGATCTTTCGCTCCTTGGCACTTTGTTTTTTAATTTCTTCACTTAAGATTTGATCATGGTAGCACTAATTATTAGGTATTTAGGCATTATAAAAATACATCAAAGAGCTTGTTTAAGATATTTGAGCATAATAAATTTACACCAAAATATCTTCCAAAACCAATAGGCAAGGCCTTGTATTCATATCCTTAGGAATTAACTCTCACTCAAGGTGAGTTAAGGTTCATTTTAGGCTTAGAATGGGTTCAAACTAAACCTATGTGAATTAAAACTAACTCCAATAGACTTAATAGTTGTCAAGCAATTATTATTTGTAATTACTAGGCATGGCTCTTGAATTATATATTTTAGGATATTTTCAAAGAGTAACTCATAAAGATAATGATAAAAGGCTTTGATATTTTGATTTTTGAATTTCCTTTATTAGATATTCATTGATTAAAAATGGATAATCTAACTAGGCACTTGATCTTGTTTAATTTTTTAATTAATTTAGATTAGCCTTTTAGCTCTATCAATATTTAATTTAAGTGAGCAAGTTCTCCACTTAATAGGTCCATAAGCCAAATTGATAGTTATGATGTTGCAAGGTGATTAGGGATGAATCCTTGAGAGGTTATTATCGCATATAATAAAATACCCCAATCAGGGATGTCTCAACATTATTATGAGCTTTCATGAATGATACATAATAAAATTTGAGATGTTTAGTGATTCTTAAGCTTAGTTTCCAATGGTTAGTAGGAATCACTCTGAAGTCTAATTGAAAGCTAGTTGTGGTCAATTTTAGGTGCCTATAGTTTTCCCCTATTTGGGAAGGCATTAAAATCTATAGGTATAGTAATGTCTTCTCAACGAATTAAAAATTCCATTAAGAAATGAATAAGATAATGATTGAAGAAGAAGATCTAAACAATGTTTAGGAAGCCTATAATGATAACCCCTCAAGGGAATGGTTGACACATACAATTGATGGAAAATGCATCAAAATAAGAGTGAAATTAACACATGGATGAGATTAATCCAATTAAGATAGTGCTATCATGTATTTGATTTAAAAAGTAATGATTTTCCAAAAGGTGATTATAATTAGTAATAAAGTTTGAGACACTGATTTACCCAAATGTAGTTATAATCAATGGAATAGACACATGCCACCATAGGGATGATGAGTCAAAATAATAATTTTCCCATAGGTATTTAGAATCATTAAGATGACCTAGATTTAAAATTTATATTTTATTATACCCCTATAGGTAAGATTGGAAAACATAACTCAAGGATATAACCCATTACACAAATTAAATATGAGTGAGTGCAAACATAGATGTAATGGTCTAATGACTAAAGAAGCCAAAAATAAATAAGCATACAAGGATGTGCAAAGTGATGAAAGAGATTATTAAAATAATAAATAATTGGTAAATGTTAATGATTTATTCATACTTAGTAATGTATTGATGATCATCCTTATTAGCATTGATGCAACTAAAATGGTCAAGGGGTTGATTTGATCAAGAAGGGTGGGCAGATTTGTCAAGGTTACCAAGGACAATTTTTTATGGCTCCATTTCTTGTAATATTTTCTGAGCTAAATTTTTTTGTATCACATGATGTTAAACATCATGATATAAAATGCCATGATAACTTGGTTGAAATATGCATAAGGATTAACTCCTAATCTAATAGATCATTAAAAGTAATGTACCAATGATAAAAATGATGATGATAATGTTGATATATGAATATGGATAAAATCAAGGATAATGCATAAGGAATCACCAAATGAACACATATAGACTAAATTAAGGTACAATAACGGAAGCAAACAAATAACTAAGTAAACAAACACACAAAAATGTTGAAAATAAAAGTAATAAAAAGTATGATGTCATCAATGAAGTTAATACCTATGCATGAAGGATCAATGGAATGATAAAAAATAAGTGCCCCTAATCAAGTATACTTGAAAAGGGAAAGGTCACACTCCTAATGGTAGTTTAATAGATTAGAAATAATAATGGATTTGACCTAGTAGGTGGATCGAGGATGGTTGACTAGGTTTAAATAGGACAATGTTTTTTGGATTTGGAGGTTTTATATCTCTCTAAAAGATGGTAATCTAATTTTTTAATGTTTTTAGAATTCATTACATATCTCAACCTGATGGAGAATTTTAAGATATAGAATGGTCCAACTCATAAAATGGTCAGAACATTCAAACTTGAAAATGCTTGAAAAACAGAGAGAACACGGAAAAGGGGTGACTAATCTAACCTCAATGTGAATTGAGTGTTACCTACATAGTCCCAATATGGGACCTTAGTCATTTTAATTCCTCCAACACAAAAGGTGGTGAGATTTGACCAAGTAATAACAAGTTCATGCATTAAGGAAAATGGCAAGGCAAATGAGAATAGTAGTGGTAAGGTGATGTGATAATGCATGATAAAAGGTGTTGTTCCTAATTTTCCCATAGGTATTTATAATTAGGAAAAAAATGACTTAGGTCTATGATACTAATTTTCCCATAAGTGATTATAATTAGTAACACAAGGTGAAACACTAATTTTCCTAAAGGTAGTTATAACTAGTAACACCAATCAAATTTAAACAAAAGATAATTTGCTAGATCCACTATCACACTAATTTCATATATTGTCATTTAAACAAAAAATTATAAAACTACTAAAAATAGATCAAGATACCCTTGTAGAGGGTGTGGGAAGAACTAAAGGAATCAAGATTAAAAGGTTTGGGTAGGGCAGCTAAAAATAGGTTTTGGTTAATAGTGAAGGTATAGTATAATGATATAGGGTATGAAATAAATAATATGATAGGATGTCAACTGGATAAAATGGTAATAGGGTTTCCCCCAAGTGAGTAATCAAGGTAAATGGAAAGGTATGAAACAATGGTAGGTAAAATGGAAATGGAAGGATAAATTACAAATGAAAATGATAAGGTATGTTTCTATTGTGTTTGCTAATGTGGATATGCACATCCTAATCAATATATGATACAACCATAAGTCAGTCATGTAAATTTTTATCCCACACCTCTTATAAATAGTTTTTATGTCAAGAACCTTCTATAAATTTGGACTCCAAGAATAATTTTGTGATCTTCGTTGGTTATTGATTATGTTTCCTTCAAATGTTGAGACAAGATGTCTTCATAGATTTTATAAAGGAAAGTGCTACCAAGGATGGTAAATATTGATAAATATTAGATGATAGGTTTTATTTGGAAATGTAAAGGTGGATGATAATGGAATGTATAATGGCTGGGGAAAAAATGAATATTGGGATTTTTAGGCACACACAATGTTATTGATTCCATATTCGACATCATTTATGTTATGGTAGGGCTGAAGACTTATGAATATGCTCTTGATAGGATCACCATATTTTTATATTATTTAGGCCTGAGAGTAGATACAATATGATTATGTTATAGATTGGAGGCTATAATGATGTTATCTTGAATAATGTCTTCATCAAGTAATGAATAAATTTTATGCTTAGCTATTGGCACCTCAATGAGGTTTTCACTAATAAAGTTGTCTTGATTATACCATAGTTCCTCCAAAAAATTTTCACTAAGGAATGCTCATTTTTTACTTTGATTGTCTTCTAATACCTTCAAAAAGGTTTCACTTAAAGATGTTGAGTTTGGACTTTAATTGTCTCCTAGTTCCTCCAAAAAGTTTCACTAGGATATTATTCTTATTATGCATGAATGTGGGCTTAGTCCCCCTAATATTATTCAAATGATATGTCTCCATGGATGTAATTTAACAAGATGTGATTCTATCAATCCTAATTGACACTTGTGGGAGGTGGAATGTCAATATAATGGCTAGGATGGTTGGTGTTAATTGCATGTGGAATTGTAATGGAGTGGGAAGAGGAAGCACAATCCTCATATAATATACTAGGAAAATGTGTGTTAAAGCTTAATTACTCATCCTAAAAACCCATATAAGGATCACAAATATATTAAATTTGATTTGCAAGGCATACATAACTAATATTGTAACATACATGAACGTATTCTAATTTTTAATCTAAGTCTAACTCAAAGGACTCTAAATCTAATGTTGAGACTAACATTGATTCTAATTTTGATGCTAAATTTGATGTCAGTTCAAGAATAGACCTACCTTTAATTATGATTCTTATTCAATCATGGATTATACTATAATCATATCTTATTGAATCTTTGGTATTGGACAATTAATGGCCTATGATGGCATAATGGGCACCATAAAGACTTATTTGTCAAAGTGAGAGTCCTCCATAAGGGGAAAAATGTCAAGAGACAACTCTAAAAATATTGGCTTGTCAAAGGGAGGTTATTTAAAAATAAGAAAATATTCAAGATAATGATTTTCCCAAAGGAAATTATAATCATTAAGAAATGACTCATCAAAGATTTGCTTGTCAAAGTGAGACTTCTTGACAATGGGTAAAGGATCAAAAGGTGATTTATCATAGGTTGACTTTTCACAAATAGGTGCTTCAATAAAAACATCATGGATTGGTTAGTTCTCTTAGCCTTAGATTACAATCATAAAAGGATCATAAATGTATTAAATTTGATTTGAAAGGCATGCATAACTGATACTGTAAAAAACATGAACATATTCTAATTTTGAATCTGAGTCTGACTTAAAGGACTCTAAATCTAATGTTGAGACTAACATTGAATCTACTTTTTATGTTAAATATAATGTTTATTCAATAATATAAATAGATTTAATTATGATTCTTATTCAATCATGGATGCTATTATAATCATGTCTTGTTGAATGTTTGGTATTGGACAAGTAATGGCCTTTAATGGCATAATAGGCTCTATAAAGACTTGTTTGTCAAAGTGAGACTCTTCCACAAGGGTAAAAATGTCAAGACATAACTCTAAAAATATTGGCTTGTTAAAGGGAGGCCCTTTAAAAATAGGATAATAGTCAAGATAATAAATTTTCCAAAGGTAGTTATAATCATTAAGAAATGACTCAACAAAGATTGGCTTTTTAGAGTGAGACTTCTTGACAATGGGTAAGGGATAACAAGGTGATTTATCATAGGTTGAATTTTCACAACTAAGTGTTTAAATAAAAACATCATGGATTGGTTGGTTCTCTTAGCCTTGGCTTATAATCAATTGTAAAATACCCATTTTAAATACATCTTGGTCTTTTAATGATTAGCTCTATTGGAGAGGTACTATTTGGCTTAGTTGTGGATTGATGATCGACATGGATTTTCTAAAGTGGGAGATAATTAGAAATGAATTAATAATTATTGGAGGTTGGGTAATGATAACTTTTATAACTAGGCTCATCTATGATGGGCTTAACAAAGGCTGGTTATCAACTTTGGGTGATAATTGTGATTCATCTAGTCATGTTTACATAAATTTGTTGAGATGATGATCTACCATATTTGGAAGGTCATAGAATCATAATGGTAGGGTGTTGATAATCTTGGTTTCTCTCAAAATCCAAAGGATAAGGTCCTGAAAAGGTAATAGTAGGGCATTGTGAAGCTTGTTTACTTGCACAAGCCAAAATATGAGGTCTTAAAATGGTAATGGTAGGGGGTTGCAAAAAAAATTTCTTGCACAAGCCAAAGGGCAAGGTCCTAAAATGGTAATGGTAGGGCATTGATAATTTTGGTTAATATCATGAGTCAAAGTATGAGGTATTATTATAGTGATCCTTGGACATTATAGAGCTTGGTGACTCACACAGTCTGAAGGAGGGTTAATGGTATAGGTGGGGGATTAGGTGATATTAGGCATGAAAGGGAGAACTTGGTACATTAATCATCCTAAATAAGGTATCATTATGTACTACTCTTGAGGATCTTGGCTTCATTCCCCAAATTGAGTATTGTAAGGAGGATAAGGATCTATCTCACAAACCACCTCTTCACTATAGGGTTCTTGATCAAAGTTAATTTGTGCAAACATGTTATCATAGTTTTCATTATACATGGATCCACTAAAATTGTAATGATACTTACCAAAATCAATAATGAACATTTCATAAAAAGGCATATAGGTCTATAAAATCTAAAAAATAAGGTCCAAAGGACAAATGGTCCAAACATAGTCTGACTTGGTCTAAGGATGGATTTATATCTCCAAAAAGGTATGCACTAAAAAATTGGTAATAAATAGTCTAACATCAAATTTCTAATGTCAAATGTCTTAAACAAAATGTTAAGTAGATGAATAAAAAACTTGAATGCCAAATTTTGGGTACAAAGTGTTACAAACAAGTCTAATCTAAAGAAAACAACATTTTATAGGTCTTTTAAAGAAGGCAAAAAATCTAGACTTTAAACAAAATAAGGTATGAGATTTTATCTAATGAGTTTGAAACACTTTGGCGTAAACTATGCATTTGGATTTAAATTTGAACTTTGTCAATTGGTATAAGGCATGAAACTCTAGGAACATATAAGATAGACCACTTTCCCAAATCTAGGCACAAACAATAGTTTTTAAATTAAATAAATAATTAACCTAAGTTACATAACTCAAAATATAAATATCAATGTCTAGGCCAAAATTACACAAGGCATAGGTAGAAATCAATCAATGTTTAGATTTTTTACTTATTAATTTTAATTAAAAAATAAAATTATGAAAAATAGGCTTATTTAAATGAACAATAATCTAGACAAGAATGGACAATATAATGACACTAGGTATAGATCCAAAAAGCACACGTGGATTTGGTTTCGAAATGAAATTTGGGATACAAGGCAACAAGTCTTTGAAATGATTTGAGTAGCATAATGATTTTATCACACTCTAAATATATTATTAATGGTTTGTTTAAATAATTAAATGCATAATATTCAAAATGAATTGGGTAACATAATAACACCCTTTTCAATCAAATGACACACATAAACAAAGTTTGATAAAAAAGACTAAGGCATATGTATGATGTAAAATGGGAACTATAATGCCTCCTAAAATAAATTAGTGATTATAAATAAGACTCATTTCAATGTGGTATAAAAAACTAAAAATATATATTAACTCAAGATCATGCAAGAAAAAATAAAATGACACAAACACTTAAGTGTAACATGTTAAATCCTAAAACTGACAAGGTTGCATGATGTTGAATTCTATGAATATACTCACTCTTTAGAAAATTTGAATTGTTAATCCAAAAAGTAAAAGTGCATAAAAATTAGGGTTTTCAAGCCCCCTCTTTTATTAAGAGTTTTTACTATGACATGGAACTTTAAGCTACATTCCCTACATCAACAATATGTTGGCAATAAGTGGGGTTATTCTAAACTATCAATATTCATGAATTTCTAGATGGTCCCAAGTGTGGTTAACACAAGATATGCTCACATCAATTTGATTTTTATTAATTATCTTGTTGTGAGAAGGTCTTGTCATTTTCATAACCACTACATTTGTCATTTGCTTAGTGTAGTGTGATGTCTGAGTTGATCATACATACTAAAGGCCACAGTCACTAACGAAAGTAGTTTAGCCACTCAAACTACCATCTAAGTGACTCACTAGATAAATTTATATACTCAACCATGGAGTAAGGTTTAAAAAATATCGGGAGATGAATTTATAGGTCAATGATTCCCCAAATAACTTATTAGGAGGAGATGAACTCCTACTTATAAGATAAAATGCTTAAAAATAAAGACAAGTGAAAAAACTTTATGGTCATTTTGGGGTCACCCAAACCATATGGATTTGGGGAGGGCCTTAGTGACATTATTTTAATACATTGGAATAAAGAAACCAAGGTAAATAATGAGTTATTTTGGTCACCTAAGTTCCCTAAATGGGGTGGGGTGAGAATATATGCATCACTCATTTTGCTTATAATAAATAAGTTTCAACAAATAATCATAGAAAAAACAACTCTTCAGAGTATGTAACTAAATGTGAAAGATTATTTTATTACACTAAAATGAAGTATATTTTTAAATTTGATCCCCTTAACATTTGTTTGTTGAAATATTGAAATAAAAAGTTATTAAAACACCAATTTAAAATGTGAAAATTTCAATTTAGAAGTGTTTTAAATGTTTCCTTGTGGCCTTTAGGTCCTTTAAAACATGTTAAATGGTCCTTGTGCTTAGAAACACATTGTGGATGAAAAAATGACTTACCAAATATTTCTCTTGAGTTTTTGGTTTTTTACACATAGTGTAAAACTACAGTACATAGAGTAATACCACAACTCACTCTACAAAATTACAACTATTAGTAAAATACCACAACTTACATGAAAATAGAGTAAATGAAGCAATATCTCTACTCTAATGATAAAAACACATAAATAAATGCAATACCACTACTAAGAGAATAGTGATACTGCAATGACCTAAAATAACCAGTCAAACTGCTAATGGTTAAGTGTAAAATTGCCAAAGTTTATACAAAATTATAGAACTTTTGGTAATATTTCCACTTTCAAAGTGGTGATATTGAAATATCACAACTTTTATGCAAATATCATGACTATCAAATTCATGATATTATGACATCACCAATTTCACTATAGTCAACAAATAGTTGTCAAAAACTTAAATAGTTAGCCACTAAAATGCAATAAAAACTACAAAACCATGACTATGTGAGTAGCAATATTGCTGCAATATCATGACCTCAGAGATCAAAATTTCAACTACATAGGGTAACCTTGCAACTTCCATAAAAATGTCACTCAGCCTCCAATTTCTACATGAAAATCATTAGTAGAATTCTCTTAAAATACTTAGGAGCAACTTCATGGGGTGTGATTCCCACCGGGCATGACAACATATGAACTAAGAATTTGACATATATGGGAGGTTAGTATTGTGTTAGTATCATAAAACCAATGAAATAATCACACTAAAATCCTAACACCTCTATCCTAGACACTAGGGAGAGCTTACATAACAAAAACTAAATGAAATCATAATAAAAACATAAAAGACATAACTCTTTTACCTTCCTTTGGAGCTCCAAATGGATTTGTTAAATGTCTTTATCATCTTGTACATTAATAAGTCTTTGAAAATAGAGGCTACTTGGCTCCTTCTCTCCTTGGCACCTTGGCTTGTGATTATTTGGCTTAAGATTTGAGTATGGTAACATTACTTGCTAGGCATTTAGGCATTATAACACTACATCAAAGAGCTTATTGAAGATATTTAAACATAATAAATTTTCACCAAAATAATTTCTAAAACAAATAATCATGGATTTTTATTTATATCTTTAGGAATTAACTCTCACCCAAGGTGATTTAAGGTTGATTTTAGGCTTTGAACGGGTTCAAGTTAAACCTAGGTGAGGTAAAACTAACTCTAGTAGATTTAATAGTTTTCAAGTAATTATTATTTATAATTACTAGGCATGGCTCTCAAATTAAATATTTTAGGATATTTTAAAAGATCTTGACAACTCATAAAGGCAATGATGAAAGGCTAGGATATTTTGATTTTTGAATTTTCATTTTTATATATTCATTAATTAAAAATGGGTAACTCAACTAGGCATTTAATCTTATCTAATTTATTAATTGATTTATATTATCCTTCTAGGTATTTCAATATTTAATTTAAGTGTGAATGTGCCCCACTTAATAGGTCCATATGCCAATTTGATAGTTGTGATGCCACAAGGTGATTAGGGATGAATCCATGAGAGGTTATTATTGAATATGATAGAATACACCAATTAGGGATGTCTCAACATGATATTGAGCTTTGATGAATGATGCACAAGAAAATTTTGGATGTTTAGTGATCATTAGGCTTAATTTTCAATGGCTAATAGGAATATTTTTGAATTTCAATTGAAATCTAATGGTGGCTAGGTTTAGGTGTCTACAATAATGGTTAAAAGCACTGTATACCTTCTAAGAATAATGACATCTATAACTATATTCTCTTTTCCCTTAATGTTGTTAATTTTAAAATCATAGTCTGAAAAAAATTCTAACCACCACCTATGATGGGCATTAAGGTTAGGTTTAGTAAATATATATTTGAGTCCCAAGTTATCAATTTTAAGCTCATAAGGATTTCCCAAAAAATAATACCTTTAAACTTGCAAAACATGAACTATGGTAGTAGCTATAGGTCATCAGGAGAATAATTTACCTCATAAGATTTCAATTTCATTTATTCATAGGTTAGAACTAAACCATCTCCTTATGTATTTTTTATAACTATAAAATGAAAATTTGGATCTAAAATCTACAACATTGGTGTTGAATTAAGCCTCTTTTTTATAACCTAAAAGGATTCTTTACACTTATCAGACCAAACCAAATTTTACTCTTTCTAATAAAAATATGTGATCAAATTAGCCTTCTTGAATAAATTTTGCACAAACTTCATTAAATACCTACTAAACCCATGAAACTACACAACTCATGCACATTTATAGGTGTTGGCCACTCCATAATGGCTCTAATCTTTGTTGGGTCTATATAAAATCCTTTTGTATAATAATATGTCCCAAGTATTATACTCTTATTTGAAAGAAAGCACACCTACTTCCCATAAATTTTATGCATCTGTAACCATGGCAAGTCTAAACTCAAATGCTTAACATGCTCTTCATTTTTATAATATAAGAGAATATCATCAAGAAATATAGGCACAAATTGATTGAGGTAATATCTAAATACATTATTCATTAGGTTCATGAATTCTATAGGTGCATTTGTTAGTCAAAAAGGAAATAATATGAACTCATAATTTCTATAACAATTATTGAAATTTGTTTTTGGAATATGTTCCTCTTTAATTCTCAATTGATGATACCCGACATGAAGATTAATCTTTAAAAATATTTTTTCAATGTGTATTCGATCAAAAAGATCATAAATGTGAGGTAAAGGATACATGTTCTTGATTATTTCATTGTTAATGATTTGATATTCAATGAACATATTAATGGTTGCATCCTTATTTTTTTCAAATACTATAGGTTTACCCCATGTTGAAAAACTTGGGTAAATCAATCCTTTGGCTAACATCTCCTAAAATTAGTCCTTTAACTTGATTAATTCAATTGTTATCATTTTATAGGGAGCCTTAGACTATGGTTTCAACCCTTGAATTGTGTCATTAGTGAAATAAAATTCATTTTTGGAGGTAATCTTAGTATTTCCTCTAGAAAAACATCCTAAAATTCTTGTATAAAATAATAGTCTTATAAATAAGGTTTCTTAGCTTCACCAATTTCATCCATTTTGACTAGGAAGGTTTGACATCCCTTTTGCTAAGTATTTTTCAAATAAATGGCTGAAATTTTCCTTATTTCAACTCTATCTAATCTCCTTAGGCTTGGGTTTTATTTCCTAAACCATCTAGACACTCAACTTTATTAAGAAAATAATCAACTTTGTCTTTGTGTTTAGAGCCAATTCACTCCTAGGATCAAATTCTATGACCTAGTGGTGATGCATAAATATCAATAACCATAATTAATTATAGAAAATTTATTTCTACCTCAATAGTACATTTCTCAACCTTAACCTTGGATTCACTCCCATACTAAATTTACCAAGCATTTTCCATAAAATATGCTTTCTTATATAATTTACTTAACATTCTAAGAAAGATAAAACATTAAATGGCTCTTGTATCTATCAAAATAGAAGTAAGATGCATAAAAAAAGTATGTGATACTTTGATTTAACTTTTAATGGATTGTGGAATGTAAACCCTAGTTTGTTAAAAGGTTTGATTATAGTAAATTAGGGTAAACATATGTAATAAACATAGATGTTGATTTGTGCAAGATTTGACTAATCTGATATTTCTAAAAATAGCAATGAATGATACAAATAAGTACTTAGAAATTTATTGATATGTATGATTTGGAGGCTAAAAATTAGCATATAATATAATTAGAGTGTTATAAATAGGATCCTAGTGTCATAATTCCTCCTTGATAGTATCATAGTTCTTTGGATAGTAATATGGTGCATTAGTGTCCAAGGTAGTGTGCTAATATCCCACACAAAATCTACATAAACAATTTTTAGGTTTTATATAACAAGCCCTGTTACAACTTTGATCTAAATTTTAATTATGTGTGATCAATAATTTATACTATAGATATGTACTACTAAAAAAACCCTAGGTTTTCATGCTTGTAAGGGTTTGAATGAACACCATGAGAAAAATGGGTTAGTGGGTCTGATGTGTTGGACATGTGATCAACACCTTTATGTATGAACATTACCTACATATAGATACTCTAAGGAAGGATCAATACCAATGTATTTCTCATGTTTAAATTCTTGGTGCAAGTGTAACTGAATGCTAGTATGGGTTTCAAGTTGAGTTTGCTTGAGACTGGAAATCTAAGCAATCTAAGATTAAGAATGTTGTATCTTTCTATATGTAGTAGTAGGGAAAAATAAGGATTAATGACCTTGATTTTCATAGTTATTTTTTATTTTATACATGAGTGTTTGAATCTAATTTCCATCTAGTGGATAAAGGGATTAAATTCATGTGTGTGTTTATATATTGATATAGTAATTTTGAGGAGTGTGAAAATAGGTCTAGGCTCACCCTAGGTGTCTTATGAATTTAAAATATATCCATTGGGTTTTAAACTAGACAAAGGACACTAGCATTGTACTTTGGTCACTAAGTAGTGTGCTAATGTCCAAAGAATTAGGTTAGTGTTGAAGTGGTATAAACTGAGGCACTATGGGCCTCAATCCCTATGGGAATGTCTAATACTAATTTTGGGATGTCTATGGAAGTTTAATGCCCACATAAAAGCTGTATAAAGGTTTAAAGAGGCCCTAAGATAGGTCTAGGGCTAAGATAGGGATGAGTGATCTCAAGTGACTCTCATTACACTCAACTGACATTTTATATGACTACATTTGCTCCCAATTTATTCTATAAATACATCAAATCAAAATGACTAGGATAAAGGAAAAATAAGGATAAATAGAATTACATGTGAGGTGAAGCATGTGAATCTAGGTCTAAGTATACAAAGTGTGTTCCATTTTGTATCCTAAAAATGAAACAGGGATGATTCAACACTTAATAGATATCAAAAGTAAATACAAAATTAATCAAATAGATAAGAGAGAGGAAACAAATGAATACACCTCACTGGGTATGTGAACCAATGCAAAAACTTGGTGATATACTATGTGTGTACATGTAGATAGTGATAAAATTGTGAATATATTGGATTGAGATGATGTCTTACTCAATCCCCACGTGTGGGTGGATCAATAACTCAAATTGGTTTTGAATCCATCATTTCCCACCCATTCTCAATGGATCATACACTATGAATAACTTGGATTAGATTGATGGCTTGCCCAACCCCTTATATAGGTGGATCAATAACTTAAGTAGGTTATGACTCCATTATTACCTACCCATGTGTAGTAGATGAATTTATGACTAAAATTGTATGATGTAACTTAAATTGTGTAGGATGGCCTTGGGGCCATTTATAAACTTTGAAATTAAAAAATAACTAAGGGGCAACATGGTCACTTGATAATGTATCTTAGGGACTACACAAAAATTCCAATAGTTGCATATTAAATAAGGCATCAATTTGGTGTGAAACGTAGTGAAAATGGTGTCTAAAGTAAACAAAACATAGAATTACATAGATTTATCATTCCATATAAGATGATATGATGAAAAACTAATCATGTGGAAACAACATACCATGCACATGCTCCTAATTTTGATATCTATGCATATGGATTCTAGACTAAGCTGTAATAATTTGTGTTTGTGTATATCTAAAACTCAAATTAGAGTGATTGTTTCGAACATGATATCTCCAATATGAGAAAACCTAGTATGATTTTGTGTAAAATTGAGCATAGACAGATCAAATTTGATAACTTATGACTAAAACTATGTAAATCTAAACTATAACTGATGTGTTCTTCTATCAATTCTATAGTTTCCTATATATAGGGATAATGGATATTAGTGTCATCATTTAGATAGTATCATACCATGCAAGCATCCTCTATGTCATGCTAATTTCCTATTGTGTTTTTTATGAAAACTAAAACTTATCTATGTCTAACTATTTTCCACTATGTTTTCCTAATTTTAATCTCTATAATTCTATGTTTGGGTGCTAAAAATTTCACTCTAAGTATACTTATATGGCTTACTCTATGTAACAAACTCTATTAACTCCCCTTCTTTTGAAGGGAGTTGTTTTACCTATGCAATAATTATCCTCAGAATAAAATCTCTACATGTTGTGTGTTAGGCTGAAAACATATGAGATATATGTGATAAACCAATATAATGTATATACATGACATTAATATGTAAAATAATATGAGCATATTTTGGTAATGTATGATGTATGTTTGAATTATCATTTTTAATCTTTTTCAAGATATACATAAAAATGTAAGCATATGTATGAACTCCATGATTTGATAATAATATAAGTAAACTACTTCAGGGGATGGGGCATGATGTCCATCAAGGCACCCAAGGAGGAATCAAAGATTCATGATGGCACCCATGGCATCAAAAATTAGGTGTAATAAATAATGAAGAGACAAGTGCCATGTTCATGATGCATATATGAAATCATACATACAACACACATGGAGCACATAAGTAGGCCAATGGTCATAATACAATGGACATGGGCATATGTCACTAAATCTAATAAATCAATACAAAAAAGGACATGTCTAAATGTCCATATATGCAAAAAATTATATTGGGTAGAGCCACATGGAAGGACATGTTCAATTTTCTGCATACATAATCAATAAAGCACACATAAGGACATGGGCACGTGGTCAAAACATACATATAATTAAATGAATCATCATAGAGCCATGGAATAATTTAATATTCAAATGCCCTAAAATAGATGTATAAGTAAAGAGACACAATCAAATATAAAATAAGAAAGTTATAAATGAAAGTATGCATGAATATGTGGTACAAATATGTATAAGATAAAATATGTACATAATTTGAGTTTGTAATCATAGTAATCAGCAAAAACAATTAGTAGTATAGGATGATCAATATCAAGATATATACAATGTTAAATTTGTGATTTAGATTATATAAATATGTAACCTAACAAACTAGAATATGTTTATGTGATTCCCCCAATGGGTAAATTTTTCAATGCTTAATATGTGTAATTGTGTATGTTTCAATAGTGGATAGATAGTATTAAATATATATGTGTGTTGGACTTGAGTCCATTAATAATTTGTGAGCACTTGACAAGAATAATTGAAGCATATATGTATGATAAAACTAACTATACCAAGATAGTAAGCATATGTAGTACTTAGAAAGTACAAATAATGTAAACATGGAAACACATATAATCTAATTTTTTTTATTTTGAACATATTATATTATTTTTATTATTTATGAGTATAATATATGTACAATAAATCATGAAAATTAAACTATATATAAGGATCAATAATAAAATAACTATGTACAAGTAGGGAGAAACATACTAACCAATGAATCTCACAAGAGACTCACTATCAAGGTGTCCTATGTCAAAAAGAGGAATGGTAAGCCTTCATGAAGTGTGATGGATGTTTTATGATGGAAATGAGATTAAGTTTGAATCTAATATTGTTCATTATTTGTATCTTGTAAATCATAATAACCTAGATTGTTCGACTCATCATTATCATCTTGATTTTGAACCAATGGAATGCTAGTGTGGAATTATTTTTTATCTAGATGAGCATAGGGAATTGACTCATATGATTTAATTGATATTTATAAATTATGCTTTGTGATATTTTCTATTACTATGCCATTTGAAACTATGCCTATTGTTGTCAGATGGTATTTTGGAGGACCTTTTTAAAGAAAACATCTCTTAAGAATGCTTGTTGGCTTAGCATGATTTTGACTTTACAACTTAATATTTTGCTCTTTTTTAAAATTTACTATGTATCTAGATATTTTTATTTGAAAATTTTTATATGTGATTTATTTTCCTTAGGATGTTCAATAAATCCCAAACCTTGTTGGCCAACATTATCAACTACTAGAATAGGAGTAGTGATGCCTTAGGCCTACTTTCCCAATTCTCAACCATGATAATTAAACTATTGTATATATTTTTGAAAAAACCCATACTAATTTAAAAGTTGAGCCTCATTTTTGAGAGGTATATTTTCATAGTTTACTTGATTTACCTATGCTTGTTTTACTATTTCTTTCTTTGATTTCGCTTTGTGAATCTTCTATTATTCTAATTTATGCTTTGGTAACCACTTTTGTATTGTTTTTAAATTTTACCCTTTTTGAATTTATGCATATGCCATTGTATGTTATTTGGATGATGTGTCACTATTTGAGTCATATGTATCAATTACCTATTGTATTTTCCTTTTCAATGTTGAACATGAATTATTGTGGTGCCCATGCATTCTATGATATGTACAATAATATCAGGATCTCCTCATTAGATATAGAAGAGGTAGGTTGATCAGATTATCTTTAATAATTTACCTTAAAATCTCACTTTAAATTCTATTTAATCTTTGAATACTTTTCAAATCACTAGTTTTAGATGCACTTTTTTGTGATTTTTGGTTTTAATATATAACATTGCTTGCCATAAATTGACTAGGTGAAGATGTGTATAAATTATTGACACTAGTGTGCCCTAAAGTATTATTTATTGTAATAATATTTTCCAATGTTTTAATATTTTCATGTAATAATTGATTATAATTTTGTAATTCTAAAATTAACTTGCTCATACTGATAATTTGATCCCTTAGAGTCTCATAAGTGTAAACCCTTATTGGTTTTGATTGAACATGTAGGTACACACCTTGTACAGAAGAAGTGGAGGCATGGATAGGCTAAGTGTGGGCATTATTAATAATATTATAGGTTTCTTCATCTCATGGAGGAGTGATAGCATGGACCTAGTTAGATGGAAAGTAACTATCACCCTCATGGAGATGAGGAGGAGAAGGAGATTTTTTCATGTTCCTAAGATATGACATTGAAACTCACAACATATATATTTTAAAACCCAACATATATGTTTTCAATTCCTAAGACACCTAGGGTTAGCCTATACCTATTTCACACTCTACAAAAGCACTAGATTAATATATATAAATGAATTTTAGCCATTTATCCACTATATAGAAATCAAATTTAAATTCCAAAAATAAGCTCAAAATAATTAGTGCATAATTAAGGTTATTGATCCCTATTATACCCTAATTTTCCATACAATCATATAAAACCACCCTAATCTCATAATATTAGAGGTATAATCCACTAAGAAGGGGGTGGGTGAATTAGTGGTGTCAAACAATCCAATTCAATTTCCAAACCCTTAAAAATACATAAGCATTCAATACAATCATTCATGAAGCATATAGATCATTCATAATAGTGAATAATGAACACAATGTAAGATCACATACACAACACAAGATCTTTGTGGGAAACCCTCTTGTAGAATAAAAACCACTCTCAATCCTACAAACACATGGACTAATATCTTATAAGATGATAAAAAAACAAGAGACTGATCAAGTCCTTCTAATTAGCAACCTTGGTCAAGTCCTTATGACCTAAGACCTTTAATTAAACTATAGTTCCACAAGGAGCACCTACCCCTAAGATGATCAAGTCATTATGACCACCTATTTGGTCAAGTATTTTTGAGTTACAACCTTGATCAAGTCTTTCTAACTAAAGTTCTTTAGTGAAACCTTATTTTATAAGGATTAACTACCCTAAGGAATATCAAGTCCTTTATACCCTCATTGAAAAGAACACTTACACCTTAGAACTAATGTCTTCAACACTTGATGATGGACCTCTGATTACCTTAAAATTTCACAAACTCTCTCTCTAACTCATATAGCGCTTTCACACAAGCATGCCACAATCTCTCTCATTTTACACTCAAATAATCCTCATATGCAAACTCAGATCTCTTTTCACAACTTCAAAATGCAATAATACTATACTATCATAAAAAACATGACCTATAGAGTATTCACATAGTCCTCAATATTCTTTGTTCATCAACCTAATAGCTAGGAATTCTCACTCACCTCTATTTTCATTTTATCTCTAACTCTCTCACATGTTATTCTCTTCAAGTCTCTCACTAACAAATCTATAAATCGCCATCTTCAATTTCACTATATATATATATATATATATATATATATATATATATATATATATATATATATATATATATATATATATATATATCATGAATTATCAAGTCTAAACTAATCCTTTTCATCCATAATACATACATTCACCCTTAAGTCATCTCACATGGGTCACACTTATGCAAAACACACTTCAAATATGCCTAAGATAATCTCTCTCATTTTACACTCAAACAATCCTCATATGCACACTCAGATCTCTTTTCACAACTTCAAAATGCAATAATACTATACTATCATAAAAAACATGACCTATAGACTATTCACATAGTCCTTAATATTCTCTGCTCATCAACCTAATAGCTAGGAATTCTCACTCACCTCTATTTTCCTTTTCTCTCTAACTCTCTCACATGTTATTCTCTTCAAGTCTCTCACTAACAAATCTAGAAATCACCATCTTCAATTTCACTATGTGTGTGTGTGTGTGTGTGTGTGTGTGTGTGTGTGTGTGTGTGTGTGTGTATGTATATATATACATATACATATATATACATATACATATGTATATATATATATACATATATATATATATATATATATACATATGTATATATATACATATATATATACATATATACATATATATATACACATATACATACATATATACATATACATGTATATATATACATATACATATATATACATACATATATATATATATATGTATATATATACATATATATATACATATATACATATATATATACATATATATATACATATATATATATACATACATACATACATACATATATATATATATATATATATATATATATACATACATACATATATCATGAATTATCAATTCAAAATAAATCCTTTTCATCCATAATACATACATTCACCCTTAAGTCATCTCACATGGGTCACACTTATGCACAACACACTTCAAATATGCCTAAGTCACTTTCAGGTCCTATGGAGATCCATTCCACTCTTTAACATTTATTTGAGCATAAAAATAACATAAGAAAACTTAAAAATACATAGGTCCACTCATTATGTCCCATAAGACATCCTCAAATGATCATAATCACCTTTTCTCACCTTTGTGTATGCTTAATCAACTCAAATAGATACCTTATACACAGGAACACCATTAATGAACATACAGTTAACTTCTTAAGCATTGTTCATAATCAAGATGGATTGACCACACATCCAAAATTCTCATAGAGTATACAACACTCCTAAATATCCAACTTACCATGAAACATCGAAATAACATCTACATAAGCTCAATTACTCTTTTTGGGTCACTTACAGAACATATACAAAAATATAGTCAACTTTGAAACTTAATATCTTTGACTATACACACCTCTATATCTTCAAATATGGTTCATTAAATTCACCTTGTCGTCCTCTTTATCTTTTATTTTTATAACAATATAAAATTTTACTTATATTTAAATATATGGATAAAATATATATCTCTAATTTTTCCCTATGTTAAATATAAATATTTGATTGACACCGACCACAGTTACACTCCAAAAACAATGCTCACATCTCATGTCCTCTCAACTTTAGATCAATCATTCACCATTGATCTTGTTCAATATTTAACACATATTCTACCAATTCCAAATTTTAAACCTTGGTCACTTTGACCTCATCTTATGCAATCTTGAATTTTTGACTCAATGCACTCCCTCAATCTTTGTGAATCAACTAGGTCTTTAACTATCAATGCTCACCATTTGATCAATCTATATGAACATTAACTTTCCATTAGATTCTTATCCTTTACCTTTGATTAATAATTAAACATCATGAATCTATTCTCATATTTTTGCTTCCTGACTTCTTAGAATAGTGCACACCATTGATCTTGCTTAAACTTTAACTTGTGCATAAATGACAAAGTATGGGAACCTTGATTTTTTACCTAGAAGGACAACTTTGGACCTTAATAAATTTCACCATGATTCAATGCATGATCTCAAATTTGGACTACTAGATACTCAGAATTTTCTTCCACAGAACCAACTATGCTTAGAATTTATTTGGGAGACCAAATTTACTCCTGCATAACTTTTATCATGATTTAGTGCATGATCTGAAATTTATAGAAAATAAACTAGGATAAAAATTTAATAAATTCATATGATCATTTTATCTTGATACCTTTACACATGCAATATATATCACTATCAAAATTCATACTCAACTTTTCTTGTCACACAAATTTTTCTAAGTACATAAAAACATAGTCAAACTACTTGGAAACCCAACCTTACATATGCATATATTTTGATGCACTTTGTTGCATGATATAAAAATTATAAAAAATAAACTATTCATAAAAATTAAAAAACCAATAGGATCACCTTCTCCTGAAACATCCACACGTGGTAATGGTGATATTAGCAAACTGCCTACTCAAATTTTCTTCCACTAGACCCAAACTATCTAGATGAAAACTATGGACTACTAGATGAATTAAACTTATGAAAATAAGTTATAAAAGAATATATAAAATATAAAGGACATCATTCACATAGTTCAATCACCATACTCATCCTTGAACATCTCTAATCATGTTAAAACTAAAGATTAACTAGGCCTCCATTAAACACACTAGGACAAGCACATTGCACACTTTGGAATTGTTAATTAGGATATCAAATCACTTCATCCACTCACCAAGACACCTCCATGACATCACCATGACATCATTAAAAATTATACAAAAATCTCTCCCTTTTTCATTGATTTCAACAAACATCATATATAGCAATATACAGCTCACCTTCTCTCTCTCTTCAAGCACTCCCACAAAAAGAACTTTCTCCCCCTTTGACACAATGACAAAGTGGGCACCAAATGATATTTATGACATAAAAATAATATCAATAGAAAAATACCATCTTAAAAAGATGATATAAACTCTTGATTACCTTGAGCCTATCTTTTCTTACCTTGAGAAACTTCCTCTTGCTTCATGCCAACACTCTTCTTCACAAGCACAAAAAATAATGAAGATAGAACACATAAAAAAACTAAAATATGATGGAAATCACTAATAAAAAACTAAGAGGGAATTTCCCTAAAACCTCTATGCCATTGCATCATTTGAGCATCTTCAAATCTCCACACACCATGAAGAACCACTACATAAGCTTACTAGTATTCTCTCTCAAGACACTTCCATGACCACCAACAGAGAATCATACCACTCATCAATTAGGAATAATTTTATAAACCAACTTGATAACTCACCTTAAACATTCATTCTTTGATCTTTTGGAAAAATTAATCAAAAGCACTCTTCTTCTTACCATGCATGTCTATTCCTCTTGTAGCCTACTTGGAACTTGCATAGCCCACAAATTTTAGTAGACACATATTTCAAACCTAAAACTTCATATTTATAGCACTCTCATATTCCCCATTAATCACACCAATTTTCATCACCAGGATCATCTTCTGCAACATACTTCCTATAGAAACCTACTTAGTTAATTAGGCCTCCATCTTAACAAAAAAAATGAATAATTTTAAAACCACAAACCTTTAGATATCAATGAATATTTATTTTAAAATCCATTTGGCCCATTAAAATTATTAATAATCCTTATATATCAACTCATAAGGTAACCCACTTTCTTAGCATAGACCCAAACCCTAAAATCTTAAAACAAACAAAGTCAACAAACTTCCTTCTAGTCAACACAAAACTTTAACACTTCTTACACACCTAGAAACACCCATCACACACTTATAGACAAATTTTTTAGCTTCCCCACCATTGGGAACATAGACTTCCTATAACCCATTTAGGCTTTTTTGCCCTTAAGCCAAAAACTAAGAAAATTGAGAGCACTAAAAAATCTTTAATTTACCTTCAACATACCTTTAGACCATAAAAGTACCTAGATCACATCACAAATAAATGAATAGACATTTATGAGAATCAAACTATTCTTTAAATTTGCATCAAACTCATTAAGCCACCTAGAGCCCCTTATTCTGACTATGTAATACAACTCCTTCACAAACCAATAGAGCAAACTCATGAATTTATTGTTTCCCCTTAACAAAAGACCTTCAAAGATCAACACAAGTCTATATTTAGATTGGTATTATTATATTTTAGCACATAAATTTGTTTCCCCACTAAAATGAGTCTCTTAAGAAGCATAGATAGATACCTCCTCTACACCACAATGCTCTACCATGGTGTGAAACTAGGAGTTTCCCACAAGTCCTCCTCTTCCTTATCCTCCTTGGTCATCTAATACTTATAGTTCTTATTATTATTCTTAAGCTTAAAATAAACAAATTCCTCAACCACTACAACATTATCCTTTTATTATATGATTAGATTTACAATACATGGATACAACATAGATTCATGACATACCTTTTCATTTGTAGAATCTTCGTTGTAGCTTAGAACCTCATCAATAGGTATAGACAATTGATGTTATTTGCATGAAGCCTACTCAAAAATATTATGATGTTCAATTGGATCCATACTTACCTCATAATTATCCCCAACTAGTACCTCGGTCATCTCCTTGAGCTTAGTCTCTTCATTCTCAACATGAGAAGACAAAGAGAACTCTTGGAACTCTTCAAATTTAAAAGCATTCTCCACCACATTAAATAAATTACTTGGACCTAAACATTCATCATAATTCCTACATACCACCTTTGGTCTCCAATATTTCACTTTCCTTCTACCTTGCACTCTACAATCTTGATAAAATCTATTCTGACTTAATGGCCTTTTCTTTCAAAATCTAGCAATGTGACCTCTCTGTTCACCATTGTAGAAAACCATTTTCCTTGATGGAAACTCATATTGTCTTACCTTGTTTGTACAAAAACTATCAATGTGTCCAATGTCATGACAATTAAAACAAACTACTCTTTTTGAACAATACTTACCTTACCTTTCCATATTTATAAAATGCTTAGCAAAGTTTCCTTCATTAAGACAATTGAAGGACTTAACCTTGCTTACTCATTTTGACTAATGACCCCCATCATAGTCCCATGAAAACTCATTTTTAATAGGTCTTCTACATTCTCTATCTCTATGCCCAAACTAATTAAAAGTATAGTAGTAACCATTAAAATTTCCATACCTCATGGCATTTGGTTATTTCATATGATTTGTATTTAGTCTATTTGCACCATCATTCATTGTCTGATGATTTATCTTCAAATGCTTATTATCCTAGTTCACATTAGTCTTCATTTTGTCTTGATTTACATTCTTTTATTCTTCTTCATATCCAATACCATTTCCATCACTATCATGCTTTTCAACACTCAATATATTGTCTAAATCTTATGACCTCTTTTCAAATATCATAAATGTCTTCACCTTACTAGATGTCTTCTCTAACTCAGATTTTAAAGACTCATTTTTAGAAACATACCTTGAACATTCATCTTCTTTAGCTTTTAGGCTTGTAGACATAATTTCCAATTAACAACTAAGATTATTGATCATATAATCATGATCCTTGGTGTCTTCATTCATTATTACATCATACACACTAAATTTATCCTTATAGTCCATGAGTTTAGATTTCATTTTCTTATTGATCTTCTTCTTAATATTTAGTTCTTCAAGAGCATTCATCAATATAGTCTCACAATCCATGTCATCTTCATCATTATTTGAATCACTCCAAGTAGACTCCTTTTGATGTGAGCATCTTCCTTCTTAAACCATGAATAGAGATTTATTTTCAATAGGACCATCATCTTCATGATCATATTCTAAGTCATTGTATTTACTCTCATCTAATGAGCTACATTATTATTTGGTGTAGAGACTCTTCTTCTCTTTGAATTACTTCTTCTTGTTGTAAAACCTTATAAATCCCTTTTTGCTTTTCTTAGACCTGAGTGATCTCTTTCCATCATCATGACCTTGATCATTCTCTTCATCAACATCCTTATTTTACTTATGATGGCACTTATTATCAAAATTTTCTACCTCTATACAATTGAAGAATTTGAAAGGCATCTTACCCTTATACTTGCCTGAACCTATTTTCAATTTCCTTGTAAACAAAGCAATTAGTTCATCTTCATCAATATTATAAATGTCATCTTTATTGGGTTTATTGCCTTAGAACTCCATTTTCAGCTTTTCTCTATTTTGAATGTTTCTTCCTTCTTTGGTGGTATATCATCATTTACTCTCATCTCATAAATAGTAAGGGTGTCATATAATTGATCCATCTTCAACTGAGTAAGATCATGACTTTCTTCTATAGTAGATACTTTTAGATCAAACTTGAGGGATAGAGACATTAATACCTTTTGAACTATAGTAGCATCTTCAAGGTTTTCTCCAAGACCTCTAATGGTGTTTATAATCTCATCAATTATCTATATAAAGGATGCCATAAAATTTTCTTTCATTTTGAGGCTCTCAAATTATCTTTGATGAGTCTATAACTTTTCCAACTTAACCTTTGAATCTCCTTCAAAAATAGTCTTCAATTTATCCCATATTTCCTTGGTATATTTACCATGAATTACTTTGGTCAACTCAATTTATGTAAGACCATAATTGATGGAATTAATTGCCTTAGATTTGTTCTCAAACAACTTCTTATTTGCAACACTAGATGGAGGAATAGCAGGAGAAACATAACCATTAAAAATAGATTTCCATACATCAAACCCTAGGGACATAATGTATGTGTTCATCCTAGAAAGCTAAAATGCATAATGAGATCTATTGAACATCAGTGATTGTTTAGTATAGAAACACCTTGCACATTCTAACTAGCCATTGTACCTTGGATCACCTTCAAGCTACCAAGCCTTTACCAAAGGATCTTATTTTGATACCAATTATTTAGGTACAATCCACCAAGGGGGGTGAATCATAGGTTGCAAACAATCCAATTCAATTTACAAACCCTTACAAATACTTAAACATTAAATAGAATCATTTATGAAGCATACAAATCATTCATAGCAATGAATAATGAACATAATGAAAAATCACATACACAACACAAGTTATACATGGTAAACCCTCTTTGGGAGTAAAATACACTCTCAAGCCTATAAAATCATGTACTATTGTCCTATAAGATGATAATAAACAAAAGACTGATCAAGTCCTTATGATTAAGAACCTTGGTTAAGTCCTTCTAACCTAAGGCCATTAATGAAATAAAAGTTTCATAAGGAGCACCTACCCCTAATATGATAAATTCCTTTTGACCACCTATTTAGTCAAGTCCTTCTAACCTAAAACTTTGATCAAGTCCTTCTGACCAAAGGTCTTTAGTGAAACCTTATTTCACAAGGAGCAACTACCCCTAAGGAAGATCAAGTCCTTTAGAACCTCCTTAAAAAAAACACTTCCAACTTATAATTGATGTTTTTAACACCTAATGATGGACCTTTTATTATTTTACAAATACACAAACTCTCTCTCTCTAACTCATATAGGCCTCTCACATAGTCATGTCTTAATCTCTCTCCTTCACTCAAACAATCCTCATATGCACACTTAGATCTCTTCACAGAACTTAAAACTATAAGAACACTATACTATAATTATAAACTTGACCTAAAAATTATACACATAGTCCCTAATCTTCACTACTCATCAACCCAATAATTTGTCACACTCACTCTCCTCTACTTTCCTTTGCTCTCCAATTCTCTCACATACCAGTTTCTTCAAGTATCTCACTGATAAATCTATAAATCACCATATTTGATTTCACTATATATAGAGATATCATGAATTATCAAGTCCACATTAATCCTTTTCATCCATAGTACATGCCTTCTCCCTTAAATCATCTCACATGGATCACACTTAAGCAAAACACACTTTCAAATAGGACTAAGTCACTTTTAGGTCCTATGGAGACCCATTCAACTCATTAATACTTCTCTAAGAATAAAAATAACATAAAACCACTTATAAATACATAGGTCCACTCCTTATGTCCCTTAGGACATCCTCAAATGATCACAATCACCTTTTATCAACTCTACATATGCTCAATCAACTCAAATAGAGACATTATACACAGGAAAATCATTGCCAAATATATAGTCAACTTTTTAAGCAATGTTCATACTCAAGATAAATTGATCACAACTAAAAAATAATCTTGGAGTATCCTCATGGAGTCTAAAACATTCCTGATAGCCAATTCACCATGAGACATCAAAAAACATCTGCATAAGCTCAATTACTCTTCTCAGGTCACTTGTAGAACATATATGAAAACATAGTCAACTTTGAACCTCAATATCTTTGATTGTACACACTTCTAAATATTCAAATTAGGTTTATTATATGTGCCATGGAGTCCTCCTCATCTTCTCTTTCTACATCACCAATAAATTCAACTTCTATTGAAATATATGGATAAAATATAGAGCTCTAGTTTTTCCCTATGTTAAATTCAAATATTTGAATGACAATGACCACAGATAAACTCTGAACACAATGATTTCATCTCTTATCCTCTCAAATTTAGATCAATCACACACCATTGATCTTGTTTGATCTTTAACACATAGTTTTTTTTATTCCAAATGTTAAACCTTAGTCACTTTGACTTCATCTCATGCAATCTTGAATTGTTGACTCAATGCACTCTGTCGATCTCTTCAGATCAACTAGGGCTTTAAATATCAACACTTACCATTTGATCAATTTGTATGAACACCTGATCACCATTATATATTTATCCTTTACCTTTTATAAATCATTAAACATTATGCACCTATCCTCATCTGACTACTTCCTAACTTTTTGGAGCAATGTGCACCATCGATCTTGCTCAGAAATTAACTTGTGTAGAAATGACTAAGTATGGGAACCTTGTTTATCTACCTAGAAGTCCAACTTTAGACATTAATAAATTTCACCACACTTTGATACATGATCTCAAATTTGGGATAGATGATCTCCTCACATAGGAGAATCTAACCATATATAAATTTACTCCTATAAACCATATATGTGTGAGATATTCCATCATAAACATGCTCATTTAGAATTTTCTTCCATAGAGCCAACTATTCTTAGAATTTGTTTGGGAGACCAAATTTACTCCTTCATAACTTTTGTCACATTTTAATACATGATCTAAAATTTAGAAAAAATAAACTAGGATCAAAATTAAACAAGCCCCTATGATCATTATATATTGACACCTTTATATGTGTAAGATATAGAACCATCAAAATGCCTACTCATCTTTTCTTATCACACGTAAATTTTGCTAAGTATGGAAAAACATAGTCAAACTTCATGGGAGCCCAAATTTTCATATGAATATATTTTGATGTTCTTTATTTCATGATCTAAAAAGTAGAATAAAAAAACTAGGCATAAAAATGAACAAATCCATATGATCACCTTCTTTTGAAATATCCACACATGGCAATGGTGACATCAACAAACTACCTAATTATATTTTCTACCATCATACCCAAACTGTCTAGATGAAAACTATAGACTACCAGATATATTCCATCTATGCACACAAGCTCTCAAAGCATAGATAACATTTTAGGGACCTATTACACATTCTTCAATCACTATACCCATCCCTAAACATCTCTAATTATATCAAAATTGAAGGATCAACCAATCCTCCTTTAAGCACACTAGGACAAGTACATTACACACTTTGTCATTATTACTTAGGCTATTAAATAAATTCATCCACTCAACAAGAAACCTCCATGACATCACTAATAAATTTCCAACCTAGAATACATATATTTATAGTCTCAAGCCTCATTCAATGTACTCAAGTTGAAACTCATACTAGCATTCAATTACACTTGTACCATAACTTAGATTGGGAGAACTACATCTAGCTTGATCCCCTCTTGAGGTATTGGTATGTAGGAAGTATCAATATATTGGGGTGTTGAGGATGTCCAACTTACCTAGATAACATCACACATTTACTACTTGTGCTTATAAAATATCCTAACAACATGGATGTCTAGAATTTGCATATAAATCAGTCCAAAACAAGTCACAAACATCAAAGTAGGTTTCATCTATATATGAATAGGCCTATCAAACTTATACATAGTTGCTCCCAAAATTTTAAATCAATCCCTACACAAGGACACACTAAAAATAAAATTAGAACACTAGTGTGGTACGATACTATCCAAATTATTGTGTTACTATCCAAGAGGATTTATGACACCTAGATCCTATTCACAACACCCTGATCAGCTTTTATGCCATTTTTAATCCTCTAGATCATCTGTCTCAATTAGTTTCTAGCTAAGTACTCACTTGTGTCACTCATTATTATTTTAAAAGTTAATATTAGTTAAGATGGCTATCCCCATGGTATATAAATAACTCCAAGACATATTCAATCATATTTTGTTACTAACATTACATGAAGATATCTTATTCAATATTTTTCCATGATTTGTAGATCTTTGTTACACATTGAAAGAATGGGAAGTCAAGATTCTCTCCATGGGCAAAGTAAAGTACACAACTAGAATAGATTCGACTAATAAGAGTTATAATAAGACTCCATATAAAGTTAAACCTAATGAGAACAATAATGATACAAAAAATATAATTAATGTACCTTTAGAGAAACCTCCTCACATGGTTTTATCAGCTCGTCCAAGGTGACATTTTATGACTCTTCCTTAGTCACCAGCATGGGTTTTATAGTATCTCTTGGAATATAAAGTCATATCTCTCCCTTTCATAAAAGAGGTTTATACAACTAGGCCTCTTCTAAGGAACTATGATGCTAATGCATTTTATGACTATCATAGGGAACCAAACCATAATACAAATAGATGCATTAGCTTAAAAAATAAGATACAAGATTTGATATAAGATAATATCATTGATCTTGACACTCCTACAAAGGATCCTAGATCACAATAAATGGAATCAAAAGCATTGAAAATATTTTTATATCCATTTCCAAAACACATAGATAATGAGATGATAGGTACTTTAGTTGTTCACTATACATATCAGACACAACCACCACTATCATCTTATCATACTCATATAATAGATCCACATCCTCTATATAATATCATTAGTGTGTATCATACTATACTATCAGCTATAAATCTTATCACTTATTCAATGACACATATTTATGTTCACTCTTCATATGAGCCTACATTGATCATCATCCTATTTAGAATGTCATGGTTGAAAATGGGTCAAGTTTCAACATGTGTACTATCACACTTATACATCAATTGGGTTATTTAAATCATGATATTTCTCAAACATATATTGTTATTTGTGGCTTTTGTGACCATGTATAAAGTTCCATTAGGGAGATTGTTCTTCCATTATAGGTTGGGCCTACACATGTGGCCATTAGATTCATATTACTACCTAGTGTAGGCACATTTTATATGTTATTGGGTAGGCCTTATATATATAACAACTTCGATTAATTCCATCCAATGTACATATATGTCTCAAGTATATAAATGATAATCAGTTGGTTATATTTTAGGGCCTTCCATATGAATATCCTTTACCTATTTCACAACCACTTATATAGTAGTCACTAGTTATAGTTCCAAGAATAGATTATGTTATCATACCTTAGATGTTAGTTGAGACACTAGTGCATGTGAGTTATACTCCTATAATAATACCAAATATGCATAATCTCCCACAAATTCATTTATTAGAGATACCCTTGCATCATATACATGTTGTGGATTTTACAAGGCCTCTCTCTCCACCACCACATAGATAAGTACTACAAAAAAGAGCATCTACATTAGTTACATCATTTATATCAGATGGGTTCCCAAATGCATCATAATTCACAAGTTATTTTAGTTAGCTTCATAAATTCATATCCTTACTACACAGGCTACAAATCACTTAGTATATTTGATTTTAGACCTGGATACCTCATCACACAACATGCATGATCACTCTTCCTATATTTTATACAAGCCACATTGATTATCAGTCTCTTGTGAGACTCATTGGGTAGTATGTTCCTCTCTACTTTTACATAGATTATCTTACCTTTTTATTTGTTTATAGTTTAATTTTCATTATTGATTTTGCATAGCTTATATACTCAAAAAAACACAAAAACAATAAAATATGTTCAAAACACATAAATATTCAAATATTTGCTCAAAAAGACAAAACATAAATTGCTTGCATATCCGTGTTTACATTATTTATACATTATAGGTAATACATATTCTAGTTATCTTATTATAGTTAGTTTTATCATACATACATGCTTCACTTGTTCTTTTTTAGTGTTCAAGGATTCTTATAGGACTCAAGTCTTCTAAATAGTCCTATATTTTATACTATCTACCTATTGGGGGAACATACATAGATTTAGCCTTGATACATTCACCCATTAGGGGCATCATACTACATAGATTCTAGTTTTATAGGTTACATGTTTCTATACTCTATATCATACATGTAACATTGTTTATATCTTGATATTGATCATCAGATGCTATTCAAATTTTTTTCCAAACACTACTACTATAGACTCAATTATGTACATATTTGATATTATACATATTTGTACCACATGTTCATGCATATTTTCATTTCTATATTTCATAGTTTATATTTGATTGTCTCTTTGATTATACATCTATTCAAGGGCATTTGAATATGACATTTTTTTATAGTTCTACACCAATTCCTTTCATTATGTGTATGCTTTGGACATGCACCCATGTCCTTGTATGTTATTTATTTATTTTGTATGTGTAAATTTGAACATGTCCTTCCATGTGGATTTTAACTAGCATGCTTTTTGTTTGCATATGTGGACATTTGAACATGTCCTTGTATGTATTCATTTCTCAGACTTAGTAACATGTACCCATGTCCCTTATATTATGGTCATTTGGCCTAATTTACATGCCTCATGTGTGTTGTATATATGATTTCATGTATGCATCATGGCCATGACACTTGTCTCTTGCTTTTTGATTTCAAGCTCTATTTTGGGTTCCATGAGTGCTCTCATGCATCAACCCTTCCTTCTTGGTTTCCTTGATGGGCATCATGCCCCATCCCCCTAGGTAGTTATTCATATTATGCATTTCATGCACATGCTTACATTATTATGTCTATCTTAACAACCTTTTTAATGTTATATATAACATACATTATACACTACCAATGTATGCTCGAATTATCTTACATTTTAATGTCATGTATACACATTATATTAGTTTATCACATAGATATCATATATGCTTAGTCTAACACACATCATATTGAGATTTTATTTTGAGGATAATTATTGCATAGGTATAAAAACTCCCCTCAAAAAAGGGGGAATTCATAGAGGTTTATCACATAGATCATTCCATCTGAGTGCACTCAGAGTTAGTTTTCAACATGAAAACATAGATTATAGAGATCAGAATAAAAAAAACATAATGAAAAATAGTTAGATAGATATTAGAGTTAGTTTGGTATAAAAATAACACAAAGGAAACTAAATCTACACATAGGACACTAGCATGGTGAGATATTGTCCAATAAACTATGTTATTGTCTAATATCCTATAAATAAGAAAATATAGATTTAACATAATAACATTGTAGTTACAATCTAAATTTACACAATTTTAGTCATAGGTTATCATATTTAATCATTTTATGCTTAATTTTATACAAAACCATACTAGGTTTGAATAGATTTAGGGCATATTGCATGGAATCATCACTCTCATTTTTTTTAGACATACATAGACATAGATTGATACAACCCAGTCTAGAATCCATATGCATAGATATCAAAATGAGGGCCATGTACATGACACATTGTTTCCACATGATCAATTTTTCACCAGATCATCTCAAATAGAATGATATCTCCATGTCATTCTATGTGTTTTATACTTCAGACACCATTTACACTATTTTTCACACCAAATTGATTCTTTATTACATTTGTATTAGTTGGAATTTATATGTAGTCCCTGAGCTACATTTTTTAGTGATCAAGAGGCCCCTTGGTCATTTTTAATCATAGAGTTTATAAATTCTTTGGGACATCCTAAATAGTCTTAGTTACATCACATAGTTTTAGTCACAGATGCATCTACTACACATGGCTAAACATTTATGGATTCATAGCCTACTTGAGTTCTTGAGCCACCTACACAAGAGGGTTAGACAAGACATCAATCCAATCCAAGTTATTCAAAATGTACGATCCACTGAGAAGTGATGGTAAATGATCGAATAAATAATATATTGAGTTCTTGAGGCACCCACACATGGGGATTTAGAAATCCATTAGCTTAGTATAATATATTCATCATTTAATCACTATCTACATACACACACATAGGAGGTCACTAGGTTTTTGAATCGGTTTATGTACCTAGTGAGGTTTATCCATTATTTTTCCTCTCTCTTATCTTTTTACTCAGTTTTGTCTTTGATTTTGATATCTCTCAAGTAAGGACTGACTCATCCATGTTTCATTTGTATGATATGTAATAAAACATGATTCAGATACTCAAACCTAGATTCATGATCTTTACCTCACATGTAAGTCTATATATGCTTCTTTTTCCTTTATCCCAGTCATTTCAATTTTTTGAATTTATAGAATAAATTTGGGGTAAATGTAGTCATATAAAATGTCACTAAAGTGTAATGAGTGTCATTTAAGACCACCCATACCTAGCTTATCCCTAGACATATCTTAGGGCCTCTTTTAACCCTTATTCAGCTTTTGTGCAGGTATGACACATCTTTAGACATCCCAAAATTAGTCCTAGACCTTTGCCTTAGGTTATTAAAATTAGACACTAGTGTGGTTCTTTGGGCACTAACGGACCATGCTAGTGATCAAGGTGCAATGCTAGTGATCCTTACCTAATTCAAACCCCAATGGATATATTTTTAGTTCTTAAGACACTTATGGTTAGCTTAGACTTATTTCACACTTCACACAAGCACCATATTAGTACATATACATGAATTTTATAACTTTATCCACTAGATGGAAATCATATTCAAATTACATAAATAAGCTCAGAATAAGTAGTGCATAATCAAGGTTATTGATCCCTATTTTTCCCTAGTTTTACATATAGTTATCTATAACCAACCTAATCTCAGAATACATATATTTTCAATCTCAAGCATCATTTAAATAACTAAATTTTAAAATCATAATATAATTCACTTTCACTTGAACCAACACTTATATTGGGATAACTACATTGGGATTGATCCCCTCTCAAGGTATTGGTACATTGGTAACTCTCAACATAGTGGGGTGTTGAGGACATCCAACTTATCTAGATAACATCACAGTTTTTTTTATATGTGCCATTCAAATACCTTAAAAATATAGATATCTAAGGTTTTCATACAAATCAATCTTAAATAGGTCATAGATAGTGAATTAGGTTTCATCTATGTAGGAACAAGCGTATTAAACTAGAACACAACTACTCCCAAAAGTTCACATTAGCCCCTGCACAAAGAAACTATCACTAAAGGTAGGACATTAACATGGTATACTACTATATAAGGTACCATGATATTATACAATAGGTGTTTTTATACTTGGGCCCTATTCATGATTCCTTGATCTAATTTTGTGCTAGTTTTCAACCTCCATATCGTATGTCTCAATCAGTTTCTAGATAAGTGCTTGTTTGTGTCATTTATTACTATTTTTAAAAATATCATATTAGGTTAATTCTTGCACAAATAAAGGGTTTTATTTATTTCATATCTCTCTAATTTAATTTACTCATACCCTTTAACAACTTAGGATTTACATTCCATAACCCCTTAAATATTAAAATCATACTTCAATGGGAGAGACTTGAAATTATACATGATGTTTATCAATGGTTTCATGAATAAAATTTTTAAATCTTCCCTAATGTGATCTAGAGGTGGATGAGTTATTATTTCTACCATATATCTTCCATAAAGGACATTTATTTACATATTGGTCTCCTTTACATGTAAAGCATTTATCAAGTGTTCCTTTCCTCCCAGCACGATTAACTTCCTTGAATCCTTCTATAAAACTACCTCTAGGTTTAATGTTATAAGAAGAATTACTAAATCTTGAATTATGAAAATTAAATTAGTTTTTGTAATTCCCATTCCATTTATATTTCTTTTTTTTTTAATGGTGCCTTTGATATTCCAAACTTATTTTTGAAATTTTCCCAAACCTCAATAAGTAATTTAAACTTTTGTTCTTGCTTAAATACCTTCTCAAAGACCTAGTCCATAGTGGATGGTCCATGTTCATCTACTTCACATCATATTTTGGGTTTTAAGCACATAATGAATTTATTAATCTAGAAATGTTCATCTTTCTGATATTTTATAACATAATTAAAGAGCTTTATGAATTGCTCCCAGTATTCATTTATCAAAAAATCCCTTTACTTTAGATTCCAAAAAATATAGTTTTTAAATAAAAATATAGCTAAAGTGTCCATCATGATCTAAAAAGAGTCACAAAATGATCCCAAGTAGTGTTATTGGAATAAAGATTCATCTCAATCTTATTATTATCCCACCAAGTTGTTACTTCACTAACCAGTTGGTAAGCTTCCTACACAACCTTAGTCACCTTAGAATAATTATAAATCTCAAAATATTTTTTCATTTCATTGAGCCATGTTTCAACTCCAGACCCAATACCATACAATAAAACTTGGGTGGGATCACTTTTTTCATATCATGAGCATGCTCTGTAGCTACTTGAGCTCTTTCTACTTATTGAACTTCTTCATACCACTAATATTAAGGCTCTTCCTGATCAATATTTTATTCCTCTAGAACCTCTTATTCTTCTTACTTCTTGGGTCCATGAACTTCTCACTCTAGATTTGTTATCCTATCTCTAGTCTCATTCATGATAGTAAGTATTTGATCAAGATTTGCATCTTGCTGTAATACTAGTTAATTAGGATCAGTTTGAGGGTTTACATTTGATTTTCTCTCACCATTGGATTTATCTTATACCATTATCCTCACTAAAAATTAGGAGAATAAATTTATGTTACTGGGATCATTAGGTCTGAGAATTCTAATACAACAATGTTAGAACCCCATCTGGGTTACATAAAATTACACCATTTTTTTAGTTTTAAATGGTTTACTTATAAAATCATTCACATCTGTAAAATCACATTTGACTAGTAAATGTATCAAATGTAAATAATAGATAAATATATCAACCCACTAACTAATAAAATGATCCATTTAGTTTTCAAATAGCCTATAATAGATTAAATGATTAATATTTATCATAAAATGAAAAGTGGAAAGAGTTAAGTACATCAAATCACTGATATAAACTATAATACAACTATAAATAAGTATATAATCACTATTATTAATATATTCATTAAATAATAAATTTCTAGATTTTACATTTCAATACAAAGTCAAATATATAATATAGCATGCATATAACTATGAGTATGATCCAAAATGGTTGAATAGCTAAACATAAGGTGAGCATCATATGAGTGTTTTACCTCCAACCATAGATTATCAGTCTCCCACACACCTCCCCACTATAATTATCCCTTCCTTTAATGAAGGGGAAAATAATAATAGTGCATATATTGAGAAATCAAATGAAACCCATGTGTGTATAATCAGTAAAACATGAAGTAGTCACATAGACCATGAAAACCAATCCTCAATCTAATATGACATCAACATACACATGTAAAGTATAAAGTACATCAGAATGGTAATATCTCATCTATAACATTATTTTGGCTAAAATTTTTATTATAGAAATTAGATCTCACATGGATCCAAGTCAATTCCACTCACTCACAAATCTCTAATAATGAATCATAACCTATTAGATGATATCAGGTGATAGATATATGAGTTAAAAAATGGCACCCTCATATACCTATCACCTCATATTATTTGATACATGCCCAATGATTTTATTGTATAATTTCAAGGCTTAATAATTATAGATTACATCATACACCAATCCAATAATAATGTAAGATACAAGAAATCATTATTTAAAAATCTCTTCATTTCAACTCATGAAAGTCATATATAGATACTTCTACATGCAAACTAGAAATGCATAAAGGCTAAAACAAGAATTCAAGAACACTATATCCATACAACATATCTCTATTACATCCTAATTCCTCACTAGACAAAATTTATAGATTATCTATGGATATCTATAGTTGAAAATTTTAGATTTGTCTATTTTTAACTAAGATGTGAGATATATGATATTATGGGATAGTAGGATATTACTTAGGTTACATGATCACACTGATATTATTTAGATGTAGGTATATGTTTATTTTATGATCATATTGATTTATCATTGTAGTTATATGTTATGATAAATGTATATTATGACTATTATGGTCTAACTACCTGCTTTGTGTGAGGTTGACACAAGAAAACCCATCCCTCAAAGTGTGATGGATGGAGAACATCATCAGAGAGGGTGATGTAGATCAAGATGCCAGAGTATGATAGAGAAACTAGCTAGAACCCTACACATGCCACATTATAAATTACATATTAAATGCATAATCCAAATGGTTAGCATTATCGCATTCTTTATGTTATCAACATTTAGGTAATTGTATATATGAGCATGTTAGTATAATTTTATGCTTACAAGATGTAATACTATGTGATTTCATGTCATTGTATGTTTATGATGCATCATTATATTCTTGATTATTAATGTTTTGTGAGAATACAAACCTGTGTGAATAAGTATCTAGATCTACCATATGTAGACTAAATTATGAATTAAATTTTGTCGTTATTTGAAATGCCTAATCGATTTCATAATAAAAGACAAAATGTATTAGCCAAATTAATAGGCCAATTATTTATAAAATACTATAGAAATAGTTACTCTTTAAAAATATTTTGAAAGATAAAATTAATTAATTTAATTAATGTCACCCTAAAATTAAAATAAAAATAAAGATAAAAAATTACATAATTGAGGGAAATGAATTAAAAAAGGAATAAAAAATGAAAATAATAAACAAAAAGGAGGAATAAACATTTTTAAAAAAGAACAAGATTTAAAGAAATGAAATCAAGATTTTAAAATAAAATAAAATGGAAAAAATGGAAAGCATATTTTCATGGAAAGGGAAAAATCTTTAAAACTACACTACACCCCTTTGTAAGAGGAATATTGATACCCAATTAAGAAATGAGAAGGGAGAAGTAGTAAATCTTAGTAGATAAGAGGAGAATTATTGGAGAAGATAAGAAATTAATAAAGAAGGAGAAATGAATCATTTTTTCTAGATAGGCTTCATGTTTAAATTCTAGTATTTATTGATCTATATTAATAAATGTATTGGCATCTGCTAGAATGTATAGAAACATAAATACACATTATATATTGAAACCAATTATAAGGAGACTCCAATTTAAGAGGTTGATATGTATAATGTGTATAAACCAAGGGTATAATCAATGATTTACTATGTTAGACATATGACATACCAATTAGATCAGTGATCTATAAACATAAATTATTCTTAACACTTACCTAAATTTTACATAATCACAATATATTTTCTTGATTAATTTAGTGAGGTAAAAATGTGGAGGTAAGTTATTAGCATGGAAGTTATGTTATAATTATGCTTAGGGTGTATTTTAATCATTATTTAGTATTGGTTCTATACAATTTATTAATGATGACTATATATGAATTTCTAAACTAGCATAGATTGTATACAAATTCTATATTAGCAATTTGAATGGTTGTTATTTTGAGTGTGAGAATGTATAAAAATTATTATATTATCAATTTATATTAGTGTTTCCATAATGGAAAAATCATGATATATGGGTTTTTTTGTACCCAACATTCCCCTTTTCATTAAGTAGAAATGGGGACCCACTTTTTTTGTCTGGGCCTTCATTTTGGGAACTTTGTTCTTCAAAACTTATGTTTATGACTTATTTGTCAAATTTTTTATTCAGAGTTTCTTTTGGGCCCCTTATTTTGATAAGTCTAGAATTTTTGGTAGCATGACATCCACATCAGTGTGAGGTAATCATTTGGAATGATGATTGACATTTTGGCATTTTGGTGCTAGCTAGAGGGTTTAGCTCATACCTTGCACCAGCTAATAGGCAACTAACTAGTTCCTAAATATTCAAGGCATCTTATAATATTGGTGATATGTGGAGACTAAAGCATGAAGTTTACAAGGTGATGGATCCATTGAGAATGATCACCAAGGATCCATCTTGATACTCAATATGCACATTCCACCTTAGCAAAGATGTTCCTAAAGAGCTATAAAAGGAACTCAAACTAGTCGATGTAGGGACACAAAAAAAATAGTAGTGAAGCTCTAGTGATCTAGACTAAATGTTTTGTATGCATTTTATTGAATAACCATTAAGGTGTAGGAATAGTTTAAAAGCCATGAAGTCTCTATTTGTAAGTGACCAAGCTTATTTGTGAGCCTCTGGGTCATAAAGTAGAATGAGCTAAACATATTATCTATTCTAAATTTTATGAGTTGTATGTTTTTTTCTTTTAAATTTTTTTTAATGATGAAAATTTCTACCTTAAGATATAACTTGTTTGAATTATTCATCTTTCATATTGATGTTTAGATGTGTATTTGATATCATGTCATAATTTTAAAACATTTATTTTGAGTAATTTTTATGATATTCTGATTTACATCATTAATGGAGTCCTTATGATAAATGATGATGTCAATCATAACTTGTATAAAGACTAAGTATATATATCCTGAGCTAAGTGTTTTTACCCATGATAGAAGCATGAGCCTTGTATGAGAGCCTAAAGTGAAATCATCCCCTTGACCTTTCAAGCACAAAAATTATGCTAGGCTTAGTTTAATAAAGGCCTACACCCATATGACTCTAAGACTATTCCACTAAAAAGGCTTGCATCTATAGGCCATTTGGCTTGGCCCATGAAGTGCTTGTGCCTATGAATCTACTTAAGCCTTCTATGAATTAACCAAGTCCCATAATTAATGATTACACCATAGAATAACTAGCCCGACATGGGCCCTAGTTCCTTCTTAGTTGTTATTCAAGTGAGTTCATAAGGCTTTTTCCTTATGTGAATTGATGCCAACATAGCCAAGTGTAAAATGTTGAGCAAAAAGGGTATATCCCATGTTTTTGCTTGGTTGTAATAAGCCAAAAAATGACTAAGAGAAATTTATATCCTTTTATACAACATTTTGGTTCCACTTTTGGGAACTATGTTGAATTTTTTCGTTGCAATGGTATAGAATAATGATGTACTGAATCTCCCTCAAAAACATCAAGTGTTGGTTGTAACAAGTGGAAGTTAGTTTTTTGCTAAAGCATCAAACTTGTAGAGGATAAAATATGAGAAAATGGGCCTGGAAAAACCTATATGATCCTCTATATGAGGTCTTTTCTATGAAATACCTAAGTATATATATATCAATGGTTAGCTACATATTTAACCCACATAAGGAGAAGCTATAAATAGTGATATGAGTAGATGAAGGAACACATAGATAGGTTTAAAACGCTAGATGCCACATAGAATAAATCAATGGATATTTGTGAGAATGATATTTTAATATCTACATACTTGAGTTTATAGTCTCAATGTACTCATGCCCTGAGGAAGTAGAGTACTAGTTTTTGTATGACCCTAGAGACATGTTTATGAAGCTATTCAGCACAAAGCTCAAAAGGATAATGGTGGATTATGGTTTTGAAACTTTGGGGATGGAAGGATAAATTCCTTTTATATATGATTAATGAAAAGTAGGAAAGGGGATGTGTAGGTGAGCTATAATGGAAGGGGATGAACAAATTGATACTTGAGAGCTTAAAAGATAGACCTATAATAAGAGATGGCATAGACTGATGGAAGATTTGGAACCTAAAAGTATTAAGAAAACCCATAATGATTAGGAAGGACATGGGGAAGGATCTATTGAAATATATTAGCATGAGGATAAAAAATATAATAAAGAAATAGATCGATCTCAACACTTGACATGTGTAGAATTCATTAGGTTCCTATAATATTTTATGACTGAAGATATGTTTAATGTGCCTACCTCCTTTGAACCTATAGTGCATGATCATGCACTAAATCCTCCACTCAAATAAGTTACATAAGTAATAATTGACTCTATTGATGAATTTTATCTTATATGTTTTATAGATTTAGAGTGCAACTTTTTTATTAAACAAATTATTCCATACAAGGAGGTGAGTATAACTACCACTTCAACAGTGAATGCCAGCTCACCAAAATAAAAATTAAGTGCAAGAATACTATCTCAACAAATATAAGTAACATAAAGTGGGAAATAACCCATATGAGGTGGTATATCACCATAAGTAAGTAAAAAAGTACCATTGACATAGGTATATCACCATAAATTTCTTTTTCAATGGTTTCAGGTCCATGTAAAACCTGATTTTGATACTTCTTGAAGTAGGTTTTAGGTTTTGCCTATGGACGGTACTATTTTATCCTTCTCCCTTTGTTTCAAGGTTTTGGGATCCCTTCAAAACCTATTTTTACCTTAATCTAAAACAAAGTACCATTGACATCAACTGTGCTAGTAGTAATGATGGGACCAATGCCTAACCTAGTGGATAAAGGAATTAGAGGATTGCTACCAAGACAAATGCTAGGAGGAAAATTACCTCTGATCCCAACTACCCCCATATCAAATATACTATTAAATGGACATGCACTTACTATAATTTCATCACATAGAGAATGCCATAGAGCATGTGTTAAAGTGTGAACTATAGTGGCACACATGAATCATAACCTAATCAGAGCATAAGGCTACTAAATTTTCCACCACTTTAATTTATCATAAAAACACCTAGTATAAAAAATTTGATCCTAACCAAGCTATGGTGGACTATGATATCTTGAAGGATGCATTCCTAAAGGAATTTGACATTCTAGAGTTTAAACAACAAAGCATCATCATGCTAAAAGATATTACCCAATGACTCATAAAGTGTGTGCCTATATGATGTAAGCTTAACAACACTCTTATAAAAGCTCCCATATGATATTCACCCTTCACAACATACACATTCATTCATTATAAGGTTGTTCATGTTGTTTTAAAGAGCGATTTCCATGAATACTTTTACAGACCCTCAAGAATCACTTGAAACCACATTTAGAGCCAAAGTAGTTAGAAGCATAAATATCAAAATCAATGCATTTATGGAGGCATATATTTCATATATGGCCTTCCATCTCCAAAAACTTACCGCTAGCTCATTAAATGATGCTTAAAGTGGACTATGGTGCACCAATTATAAATTAGAAGGCCATAATAGGACTAAATAGCCACAAAAGAATGTTCCCACTTTATTTATAAGCTATGAATTCTATCTAGAGGTGCATGAAATCCAAAAATACCCTTTATTTTAATGATCTAGCTAAGTTAAAATAACCATCTATTATTGGTTATGAAACATTTACACCTATACCACTATTGATTAGTAGGAGATTAATGAAATGCATAAGAACATGGAAATAGGTGAATAGTTGGCCACCACAATAGTTGGATGGTAGGCTAACCAAGAAGATAAAGGTTATGGATAATATAACATAGGCTTTAGAATGTAATGAGGTGATATAGGGTGACATGGATAATGTAGTGGTGGAAGGTTCGCACCACACTCATGTTATAAGTGTGGTTTGATAGAGCATTATCAACATGACTACCTTACACATCCTACATATGGTTATTATTGAGGGTCCCATAAGGTTGAAGAGTACCCTGACCTGTATAAAAAATTAACCCAAGGTAGGCCTAGCAAAGACAAGGGTATAAGAATGATCAAACACAAGCCATATTGGAAAAATAGTCCCCAAAGGTGTAACTGGACTGATAAAGATAGTCAAGGTGGAGGCAACTACTCATAGTGAATTCACCACTCAACCATCAGTTATGATAATACCTGAGTTATGCCTATAATATGGGGATAAGGTTTACACTAAGTGCATAGCATGGCCTGAACCCAAAGCTACACCTTACCCAGGTTGAGTGCATCAAAAGGATGTATTAGTATATGCCATGAGTTTAATCCAAAACCTATGAGGTGATCTCTAATTATCATGAGACCTAAAAGCATAGGCTGATACCTCTCAAAAGAATTAAGATAATTAAAAATTTGAGATATAAGAATTAACTGAGATCTTATGCCTCTTATAGATAAAGGGAATGTTTCCCCTATTAAAGAACTTATTCTTGGAGCATGTAGGTCAAAATTAAGTTGAGGATACTACACCATTTAAAGAGAGGGTGTGAGAAGTTTGGTATACAAAAAATGTGGAATATGACCAATAACTCCTCATGGATGCCACTATTGATGGATGGTATATTTTTGAGGTCCTTATAGATATAAGCATTGAGCTCAATATTTTGATCAAGAATGACTAGGAGAAAATAGGTAGACCAACCTTGAGGCCTTACCCTCATGTAATCTTCATGGACAATAACACTCAGGTGTAGCTTATTGTAATTATAAAGAGTGTATTTGTAGATATCATGGGTTTTGAATTATGTGTTGATTTTTAAGTGATTAAATTAGTAGAGAAGGACAACTACCTAACACTTATAAGAAGCCCATGATGTTATGAAAATAATATAGGCATTCACTTTAAAAGGTTCTACATGACATTTGATAATGGAAAAGAGAGGGTAGTGATACCCCTCTCAAATTACCAAGGACCCCCTATGTCAAGAGCATATATATCAAGGATGAGATCAACCACATATATAACATCAAAACACAAGGCACTAAGACTCTAGACCCTAATGATCAAGGAGTCCTCTCTTGGGAAGATGGAAAATCAGCCTTAGCCACCATTGATATTGCTTATGACCTATGGGTTGAGGAAGCATATGAAACCATTGATCAAAAGTGCCACTTAGTGCACATAAAGTTGTCAAAATTAGTAAAGATATGTTAGGTCCAGATTGATCATGATTCTAAAAGGTCAGTCCTATGTGCCAAGAAGAAGGGAAAAGAGTTTTTCACCTAAGTAAAGTTAAACTTTCATCATTCCTAAGATATAAATGGAGTAATCTAGTGGAAGACTATGTCTATGACCTCAAATCATGCATCCTAAAAGAGGTGTATACAATGGGTGTACTAGTGTATACATTGAAGAGTACTATCACTCATTAGTGGGTAGCAAAAAGGCCTATATTGCCAACTTGATAAGATGTGAATACAAAAATTTGCACTATATTTGGAAAGAGTAATGAGTACTTGGACATCTCATCCTAATCTGGGGACTCTAACACTAAATACCATGTGTACTTTTATGAAGAAACATGATCTATGGTGAAAATACCCAAAAGAATCCATGGGTGCTTGTCTTTTATAGGACCTTAAAGACTTAGGCATGGGCATGGTGCATTGTAAATGAGATGTACCATGAGATAGCTAATCGGAATGCACTAAAGGAGAAATTTGTTCACACCTTCTCCTTTTCTCTTCAAAATATTGAATTGATTGAACCACTATAGATATTTTAAAGGTTTATGTTTGAGGACACTACAATATTAGAGGATTACCTAAAAGACATGTTTAGTGAAAATGGGTTAGCACTCCCAACCTTATTCAAAGATCAAAATCTTAATAGTGACTATAGTTATGAAGATGATGAAACATGAAAGGTACACAACTAGAAGAATTTGATAGTTAAAAAAAGTTAGTGTGCCAAGTTGAGGATAGCACCCTAGAAGAAGACCCTACCCATATTTTAATAGAAACAATTGAGGGAAAAATACAAGTTGAGGATTTACACCATGAGAATAATGAGCCCTACCACACACCACTAAAAACTACCAAGGTAGATATCAGTTTAGAGGGGGAACCAAAGATCACTATGGGTTCCTATTGGTCTAACATAGAGATAGAGCATATTATCAACCTCCTTAAGGAATTCCAAGACTTTTTTACTCATAATTATTGAGATATGAAAGGCACACACCCATCCCTCAAGAAGATGAGCATCAAGCTAGTTTATGGTACAAGACCTATCAAGAAGCAACCTTATAGGATGAACCCCAATCTTCATGCCAAAGTCAAAATAGAGATTGATGGTATGATAGCCATAATCATCATCTACCTTGTACTAGAATCTAAATGGGTTAGCCCCATGGTCATCAGCATCAAGAAGAATGGGCACATCTAAATTTGTGTCAACTATATAATGTTGAATTTTGCATGTATAACTAACCCCTTTCTGACTCTATTCACTAATGAAATCTTGGATGGAATTGCAGGTTACAAGATATACACCTTTACTGATGGGTTATTAGGATACCACCATGTTTATATTAAGGAGTAAGATAAGACCAAAATAACCTTTGCAATAGAATGGGGTTGTTTTGCATACAATGTCATGCCCCTCAAGCTAAATAATGCACCAATCATATTCTATAGAGTGGTGATCATATATTTCAAGGACTTCATTCACAAATTCCTCCAAGTATACTTAGATGACTAGACTATGTATGGGTTAGTAAAGGATCATTATGACAACTTATGCCTTATGTTTAAAAGCTTTAGGTAATTGTAAATTTCTTTAAACCTTAAGAAATTTTTTTTCATAAAACCATTTGGCACTTTTATTGGGCACATCATCTACAAGGATGGTCTACTCATTGATCCAAAAAAGATTGTAATCATTCTTTATCTCTAGACCTTATCAATTTATAAATATGTTTACACCTTTCTTGGATATTACGAGTAATATAGTAAGTTCATAAGGAACTATGCCAAGATTATAGCACCACTATAAGAGCTCTTGTATAAATATGAACCATTATATTTGGGCACATTGTAGGAAGGTTCATTTAAAACCATGAAGCTAAAACTAGAAAGTATGCCAATATTAAAATTTATTGATTGGATGACTCCATTCCATGTCTATGTCAATGCATCTAGTACGGTGATTGATACCATTATGGCACAGCTAGGTGAAGGAAAAATAGATCATCCCACTTCTTTAACAAGCAAAAAACTAACCAAGGTACAATATAACTACACCACAATTGAGTATGAGGCACTTTCCATGGTCTATGCCCTAAAAAATTTTAAAAATATTTTTTGGTAACCCTATTCATCTTCTTCACTAATCATGAGGAACTTAAGTACTTGGTGAACATGCCCATTCTTCATAGGTGTGCATTTGTCAATAGATTGTGTTATTTCAACATTTCTAATTGTCTATTATAGTCAAACATGGAAAAAAAACTTAGGCCAAAACCATCTATCCTACATGAACTCTAGTGATGTGTTATTGCCTATTGAGGATGATATGCCTAACATGCAAATTTATAGGGTCAAGCACATCCTAAAAGTAAAGATAATTGCATTTATGACATCTAGATTTACACCCTATACTATGATGACTAAGGAGAAGAATAAACTCACATTTTATACCACCCTTTTTCAACTCATTGGTGGGGAACTATACAAATTAATTTGAGATGAGGTATTGCAATGTCTCCTAGAGCACAAATGGGACTCAATCTTGAAAGAGGTGTATGAAGGGATTGTTAGAGTCCATTACATTGGATATGCTATGGTGAAAAAGGTACTAAAAACATACTCGTGGTGGCCAACTTTGTTTTAATACATAAAATAATGTGCCAAAGCATGTGACATATACCAGCACATGAGAAAACCAAACCATAGGGATGGGATGCCTCTAATCCCCATCCTTTCCCAAGTACCATTTTTAAAATGGGCCATTGAGTTTTTTGGGCCTATTACTCCCACTATAAGGTGCATAGGTGCATGATATATTTTGTATGTCATAGATTACTTCACCAAGTGGGCCAAGGTAGTGCTAACCGAAGATTATATAAACACCACCATAAAAAGGTTTATCTAAGAGAATATCATCAGTCACTATGGATTATTTCTTAGCTTGACTAGAAACTATGGTACGCACTTCATAAATAAAACTATTTAGGTCCTTCTAACTAGTTATATGGTGTCACACCATAAGATTACATCTTATCATCCCCAAGTAAATGGCATCACTGAGGCATTCAATAAGATATTAGGAGTGTGTCTCACAAAGATATGTGATGTTGATCACAAATGTTGGGATGATCATGTGTCAGTAGTATTATGGTCTTATCAAACTATGTACAAGTACCTAAACAAGGCTAAACCATTTCTGTTGGTGTTTGTCATAGAGGCCATTTTACCTAAGGAATTTCTAGTGACCTCATTTCACATTACATGTATTGGCCAACTAGATGGCCAATAATCTTTGAGCACATACCTAAAATATTTGGAGTACTTAGATGAGGCACATGCCCAAGAAAGAAGAATATCGAAAATAGAAAAGGTGTGCCAAAATTGATGTCATGATAGGCACATTAAGTGTAAGGTTTTTATCGAAGGTGCATTAGTCTTGCTATATGAATCAAAGTACCTCAAGCACCTAGGCAAGCTACAAATTAGGTGGATGGGACCTTATATCATCCAAAGTATATTAGATATTGGATCATGAAAGTTGTACATATTGATGGTTGAAATAATCCCTAGGAATTTTAATGGCAATATATTGAATATCTATAGTCACTAGGATGGCACTTGTGCCATCAGATACCGACTTCTAAGTCACAAGTTAGTTTCCTTATTTTGACCATAATAAAATTTGTTACAAGCCCAATATTTCTTTATGTTTATTTCCTTTATGTTGAGTGAATAATTTGGGTGATTTTAGGCCCAAAATAGAAATATTATGGATCTTACATGCATAAATATAGTCAAGTGAGTTTAGCATGGATACTCTCTAAATAACTTGAGGCTAGACACATAATTTTTGGGCACATGACGTTTACCAAATTTTGAAAGATGTGAGTATAAGTTGACAAAGGGAGGCACACAATATGTTATTAAAAAAGAAATCAAAAAGAGAGAATGAAGTTTTGGAGGACTAGTGCAAGGATTTATATGGGGTATGGAAGGTCAAAGCAAGAGACATGGAAGTATAGAGAAATCGACCAAGAAAGAGAGACACACTTGCAAGGAAGTGTATCATTAAGAAGAGATTAAACCTAGGAGATTGAATCACATGCATGTTAATCATTATGCCTAGGTTTCCATAAGAAGGGCAAAGGTCATGCCAAGTTGAATAAAACACAAGATAAATATCATCAAGATAGTTGGTACCCACCTAATGATTGGAGGGAAGTGACAATTTGAATCACCTATCACTTCACTGAATAAAATGTTAGAAACATTTAATACTATGAAGGTAGAGGCATAAATATCTATAATAAATGATAATGTGGTGGCATATTTTCATAGATTTCATAGATTTAGTAGATTTTAGGAAATCCACATGCCTCTATGCCATTAATCACCAACCATTAATAAGGTAGTTGAAAATAAGGTATAAAGAGGTAAATGACAAATTAGACTAGGTTATAAACCTTATGTAAATTCAAACTAGACATAGAGAACCAAATAAAGTTGAAGCCACACAAACTAGAAAACGCTACCATAGTGAAAACCATAGCATCCATATCTGCCAAGTGAGAATGGTTGAACAAAGATAAAGATTACATTCTATTTAGAATTGAATAGAAGGTGAGTGGAGAGGATTTGAGAAAGAAACATGGTAGGGGAATTTATGTAGAACATCAAGGCCACCATTAATGATGCACAAAGCTTAAGAGTTGAAGACAATCATAATTTCCATAAATATGAAGAAGCAAGAAAACTATTAAGGGATCTAGAAAGATCAACCAACCATGCTTTAACAAGAGCTAGTTTAGAATGGGGAAGGAAAGGTTAAGTACAAGTATACCATAGGCACAAAAGGGTGCCAAGAAAGTTCAAATGATGAAAGATGTAGATACTAAAAATGAGAGGTATAACTGGTAGAAGGCATCAACATCATGGTGATAGACCCTAAATCAAGTGAAAATCTTACTTATAGAGAGATGCAGTTTCCCCTAGAGGTCATAGTGGGGGAGAAATGGGTATATTTTGCACACATGTGTAGATTAAAGGAGTATAACCATTGGATAGGGAATAATGAATAGGAACTCAACTAGGAGTAGATGGTTGATATAGGGAAGAATACTAAGGTAGGAGTGGCACTCTTTGATGATTCCATCTAATAAAAACTAGAAACAACAAGCATGGCCCAATTATTTAAGCTACCAAGTTTTGGAAAACCAAAGTAATTGGTGCAATTCCTCTTTACAATGTCCATAACAACCATTTATATTTTTTTTAAATGTGTATGAGGATATTTACATGCCTCATCATTAGGATCATGGGGCTCCCAAACATAGGGGAAAACATTCTTCAAATTATGGAATATGATGTGGAGCTTGAAAGGGTTGTGAATCTCATGAACTACTATAAGTCAAGGTTTATGTTACATATCAAGGATATATAGGGCCTTGACATGAGAGCTACAACATTCCTAGTTATCTCTAAACTATGCCCTAGAATCTAATGGTGTGATATTAGCAAGACCTACTTATGCATTGCCCACCACATGGTGTAAGGGGTAAATTTTAACATCTACAAATTTATTATTAAGGAGATTGTTAAGAATGTATTGGAGTGTCACAAATAATGTGATACCTTTATGTGGGTTTATATTTTTATCTTGATTATGATGGAGGAGATTAATATGCTAGATGGAGATGATGACAACCTTTGGGTGGTCCCACCCCACAATGACTCCCCTACAATGAATTATCAAGACTTCATATGCCTACCTAGCTTCTAATAAAAATACAATACAAGGGTGCTATGGTGAAATTATAGATATATAAAGGCCTTTTAGATTGAATATCACATCTTTTATGAACTCCCTAAACACTTGGTTGGAATGACAACCTTTATTATAATGCAGTATTTTTATGTGGTGTGTCTAGCACTCATAGATGGGAACCTATTTAGATGGCTTAAACTACCTTATGAATTTTATACCAATTATTTCATGGTGGTGATAAAGAGGATTCCCAATGCACAATAGATGAAAATCCTAATGAAGACTTTGGATCAAGAAAGGAGTAGGTTAAGGTGATACTATGTCCACCCTAGAGCCAAGGCTGCTAAAGAAAAGGAGGATGAATCTAACAAAATGGACCTCCATCCCCTCTAGAGGGAAATAATAAATTGGTGCATATTTAACCTCTATTATGAAATAAAGTAGTTCAATTAGGGCATATATCCTAAAAAATATGATGATCACCCCTCCTAATCAGTGATGAAGGAAAGTTTACACCAAAGATGCAGGAAAAGACCCTCTAGAAGAATCAGGGGGACAAACATGAAGAGATCATGGAGTGAATTAAGTCAAATATTGATTCTAGATAATAAATTACACCCTCATATCCTAATAATTATGTGACTTTAATGTCAAATAATGATTCCTCTAGAAAGAAGCATAGAGAAAAAGACTAAGGGACCGATTTTGTTTCCTACTATAATTCTAGTGGAGATGGAGAAAGAGGATACCCTCACACCTAGGATGGAGGAAAATATTGAATAATAAATATTAGGGACTTACATTATATAGATAGAGGAGGAGGAAGATCCAAGTGATAATTATTTACAAGAGGCCCTTCAAAATGGCACAACTACTATGTTTGAAGAAATAGAGGAGATAGAAATATCCTCATCCAATGAATAACCCTCCACACCACCTTTAAAAATATAAGAGGAGAAGATAAGGGTGTGGAATAAAATGGGCTTGAGTGAGGAAAACATTGAGAAGGTGCTATCACTAGAGGAGAAGTACAAACTGGCTCAAAAAAAGAAAGTGATCAAGGTAGAGAAAAAGGCCAAGAAGGTTCTTGCAAGTGTAGGACTAGCCATTGAAGTAGTCAAGAAATCACCAAATGCCCCCACCAGGAAGGTATAAGAGGATGCATAAGAGGCATGCCTTAGTATTGAATGGGTGCCTAAATAAAAATAAGGTGATATTGGTGCCACAAAAAAATAAATGGAGATAATAGAAGAACCCCAATAGTAACAAGATGACATTGGTGCTGAAGGTATCTACTAAAGGTGAGTATTTAGAAACCCCAAGAGGAATAAGAGTACAAGGGGGATAATTTTGATGAATAAACCCCTAAGGAACAAATAGATGAATCCTCTAAGGAAAGTGTTGAAGAAAGTAGTGGCACCTGTGAAAAAGAGGAAGAAAAAAAAGAGATGGCCATCATCAAGAAGGATGATGTAGAACTAAGTATAAAGGATAAGGTACAAAAGGTATGGGGTGATAATACATTTAACTATATGACATTATGCCCCCTAATCCACCACAACTAGGATGTGCAAACAACTCTCATTTTTTATTGATCACTATATAGATGAGCCTCACTTTGAGGTACCTAGAAAGGCTATTTTGGGCCCAGAAAAACTTAAGGAAAGGCATGACTCCTTTCTTATAAACCCTAATTCCATTAACCCAATAAAATCTATGAATTTACTTATTATAATGGACAATGAAGTTGTGTACATAAATATCATCAATGATGGTAGGGTAAGAAAATAAAATAAGCTCTATAAAGAAGCCAAAGAAGAAGCATAGTCCACCAAATTAAAGTTGTAGTTCTATGAGTGCCTATATATGGTAAAACCATCCCTTTTATTTGGCATCAATAATTTTCAACTCTCTAATGTTGACAAAATATATGTGTTAATGGAGCAGATTCTCCTAAGGTTAAAACTTGAGCTGATGTAAGAAGAAGAAGATGATCCATGCACCCCATTATAAAAATATCTAGATTGTAAGCTCAAAGGGGTAGAATACCTCTTTAAAAAACTACAAGAGGTTGAATATACAATCTATAATCTTATTGAGCTTCTCTAACCAAACATCTGTCATAGATGCACACTTAAACTAGGTAAAAGAGGAAAAGAAGCTAATGGTGCAGGTATACTTAGTGAGTAGGTCAAAGTGGGAAAAAATCATGGGGAACATCAATGTGATAAGTACCTAGATCAAGTACCAAGAAAATAAATTGGATTCAATCTTCCATACTCTATGGACTAAGACTTGTGAGTAAGGAGCATTCCTAGATGGGAGTGTGGAGAAAAGGCTAAAGCAAATGTAGATGCCTTTTAGAAGCATCTGGATAATATTAATGTGCTTAAAATTAGTGTTTCATCCATTAAAATATAAAATGATACTAAATAAATCAACCTCACCATTAAGGTATTTAAATACTTAAACACTGAGCTTAAGGAAAGTGCACTCAAGTTTTGTACATTGAAGACCTTGACATCTTAATTTGAGGATGGATTAGAAATTTTTTATGGGGTAATATTAGGCCCATTATTTTGGTAAGTATATGGGTTGAACCAATACTAAATATACATTATCATGAGGCAATCATTTGGCATGATGATTTACATTTTGGTATTTTGGTGCTAGTTGGAGGGTTCAATACATACCTTACACTAGCTAGCAGGTAGCTAATTAGTTCCCAGATCTTTAGGGAATTTTCTAAGATTGGTGATACATGGAGATCATGGTGAAAATTTTTCAAGGTAATGGAGTTGGAGGTAATGATCACCAAGGATCTATCTCATCACTAGATGTGCACATTCCACTTTGGTGGAGATGTCTTAAAGAGCTATAAAAAAATCTTGAACCAGTTGATGCAGGGATTTAAGAAAATGGTAGTAAAACTCTAGAAAATTGGACTAAATTTTTTTCATGCATTTAATTAGATAGCCATTAAGGTGTAGGAATAGTTTATAATCCATGAAGGCTCAATTTTTAAGTGCCCAATCTCATTTGTAAGCCTTTAGTTCATAAAGTATAATGAGTTAAGCATATTCTTTATTCTAAATGTTATGATTTTTGTGCTTTGTTCCTTTAAATTTGTTTAATTATGAATATTTTTGCCTTAATATATAACATATTTGGTTTATAAATCTTTTTCATTGATGTTGGGATGTGTAATTGATATCATGTCATAATTTTAAAATGTTTCTATTGAGTAATGTTTATGAGATTCTAGTTTTCATCATGAATGTAATCCCTATGATAAATGATGACATTAGTCATAACTTGTATAAAGACTAAGTATATAGATCCTATGCCAATTTTTCCTACCCATGCTAGAAGCATGAGCCTTATATGATAACTTACAGTGAAAGCATCCCCTTGACAATCCAAGTGCTTAAAGGATGCTAGGCTTAGTTTAACAAAGGCCTAAACCCATATGAATCTAAAACTAGTCCACTAAAAAGGATTGTGCCTATAGGCCACTAGGATTGTCCCATGAAGGGCTTGAACCTATGAATTTAGTTCAGGATTTCATGATTTGACCAAGTCCCATAATTGATTACTTACACAATGACACAACTAACCCAATGTGGGCCCTAGTTCCTTCTCAATTATGCTTTGATTGAGTGTATAAGCCCTATGCTTTATGTGAATTAATGCCAACACAATTGAGTGTAAAATGTTGAGCACAAAAGGGTATATCCCATGTTTTTACCTAGTTGTAATAAGTCAAGAATTCACTAAGATAACTTAATTCCCTTTTATACAACATTTTCCATATCAATCATTTTATTCATGAATTATGTTTGGGTTTTCTTTTGTATTGGAAATTTTATTTAGAGTCTCCCCATTAGACATTTTGTTCAAAGTTTCCACATCAATAATTTTTCTCATACATTTTATACAAACAATTGTGCTGAAGGATTTGGTTTATTTAGAACTCTTATTCAAAATTTATGTATTGTAACTTTTTTTCAAGACTTTTGGTCAGACAATTTGTTTAAAACAATCATCAGCAGCTTTATGCACTTCAAAGGTTTTATTTAGAGCTTTTGATCAGACATTTTATTTGAAACAGTATTCTAATGTATTTTTGGTCTTCATGCATTTTGTTCAAGCTTTGTATTTGGAGCTTTTTATTTGAAATAATTTTTGGCTTGGTCTCAACATGGAACCTGATTCTCAACTACTAAAAGGCCACTAGACTTAGCCAACAAATCAAAACTACTTCATGACACTTTCCAAAGAATGTAACCCACCAACTAAACTAATAAGATTTGAATTGTGCTGATAAAAAAAACATAATAACATTGGATATTAAATGTGCACAAACTAGAATTAAATGTAAAACACTATAAACATTGTAGCTATCACCATATTTATTGATCACAAGTGAATTCAGACTCAATTTCTACTATACAAATAAAATCCCTAACTACCTACAAATCCATTGCAAATAAGAAACCAACAGAAAGGAGTTCTCACAATACATGTACAAATACTTTGAGCACACTAGATAATTGTAATGGCATCATCATTCAAGAGTTTTAGAGGAGTACTTCCACCATCACCCTTCTCCATCAAGGATTTTTATAGATTTCAGTAACATGGTATTTGATGTGATAATATTTGATAATAAGTATGCCAATTACTCCAAATTATGATATGAAATAGATGTTGTAGATGTGTTTTCATATGAAGGGAATCTATCTCCCACACAGTTCCAATTTAATATAGACTTTCTCTCCCTCAGGAGAAAATCACTACACTTGGTAGTGACCAAACATGAGGTCATGCCATATATTAACCCATAAAAGGGGTAAACTAATACACATAGTCCATCCACTCCCATAATAAGGAGGTTTCAATTGGTCTAAGATCATATGGCCATCCTTGTCTAATCTAGTTCTCAAAAGATCCATAGAACAATCATTATAAATCTGGATGTAGAAGCTACAACTAAAGATACATAATCAGTAGAGCCTACCTAACTAGTGATTCCCCCATGGAAAATTTATCTTAGATTAAAGGTTTCCCAAAAGACCAATTTTAAAATAATATAACTTCCACCCATGATTTCACTATTTGGTAAGCCCCTAGGGAATATTCAAAGGTTCAAGAAGAGTAAAGTAGAGGATGAATCTGGGAGGGAAATTATTCTTGAAGTGAAATACAAAGTCTATGCCTTATTCAAAATATAGAATAGATAGTTGGGACAATCTTCATACATAGAAAATTTCAAGTCCCTAACATAAACCCACAAGGATTCCATGATAGCTCTACATGAAGGGACAAAGATAGAAAGGAAAGAGTTAGAACAATAATTAGAAAAAATCAAACAACAACAATAAATAGTCCACATTTTAGTAGGAATTGAGACTAAAGTTCAATAAGTTGTATCAAAATGTTATAATGATCTTGATGCACTTAAAGAAATGTGGGTTGAATTATCCCCCAATATATCTCAAATGCATCAATTTTTTAGTTCTTTAAATCAAGATGAAAATAAACTAAAATTATTGATTTTTTAAACTATTAATAAGGCATACAACCATTTGGACCTAATGACATTATTGGAGGCATCAAACACCCTCAATTTAGTTTTCATTAAAACACAATAAGCCAGAGAGTGGTTCATAATAGCTAGGGAATTAATACCCAAATATCAAGAGCATGAGATGCTCATCTTGTATATTTTGGACAATTTGAAATTATTAAGGCAAGGGATGATATAGGCAAGCTGATAAGTAGAATAAATTTTGACCAACTCATTCAAGAAGCATTTGATAATTTTAATCAAAGTCTACAGTGATTAACACTAGAAGATATTGAAATTGAGCTAAGTTTTGCAAGAAAGAAGGTAATTTAAGTTGAAATTTTAAATAGAAACTTTTGAAATACAAAGGCCGAACATGCAAAACTCTAAGAGCAAGTTAACAGGGTACACAAACACTCACTATTAAACTTGGACATTAGAAGGCAATAATATGATGTGGGTCACCAATATTATCTTAAAATAGAGGTGAAGAAGAATAATAGGAAGGTTATAACATCTAATTTAGCTTCCACACAAATATTGGCCACTCCCACTAAGGTTAACACATCCATGTAGATGTCCACTCAACCTTAGTTGAAAGGGTTAGTTTTTTACATGCCAATTCAATATAATGACATCAATTTTGTACTTGTAGTTTTATTATGATTTGAACTTGATGTAAAATTTCCTATTTAGTTTGTAAGCATGCACACATTAATAATATTATAAAATTTGACTTTGACTAATGGTAAATATAAATTAACTCTATGTATACATTACATACAGTTTTGAAACTATAGTTAGAACTAAGGTTCTAACTACACCATGTAATAAATTTTTGCATGTACTTTGAGGATTAAGTGACCCCTCCAAAAATTTATTTAAACATATGTTACCCACATTTTTAAAGGGTTAAAAAAATTGAATATAGAAGTAGAATCAATTTTGATTATCAGTGAATGTGTTTGTGTATTTTCACTCCAAACTCAATGTAATTAGGATTAATCTTTTTGGTTATTTGATTCGATAATTATTAGTGTGAAAAAACTATGAGGAATTATTTATTGTTATGATTAATATACTATTTTTATATGTGAAATAGCTATTGAATGATTATAAATTAAATTGATTATTGGCAAGTAAGTTGATTGTTTCATATTTCTAAGTGTGTAAAAGAATTTTCAATGATATATTTTTCTGTGTATGTGTTACAACTATCTCAAATAACTCCCTAGTTTGATTCATAATCTCCTAAGTAAGGGTATGAAATAGATATTCTAAAAGGATTAAACTTTGACTTAGATCCCTGAGTTTCCTATATGAAATTATCCTAGACTACTTGACTATGTCTATTTGTGTGTGTGCAACATTTTCTAGAAATAGACATTAGTTATAAAAGAACTTGTCCACTCATAATCCAACTTGAAAGGTTATTCCTGAAGCCATAAAATCCTCCTTTTTCTCTACCCTTTCCTCTATTTTTTAGTTTATTTCTGAGATCTATCCACTCTTGATTAGTAACCATCTAGCCACCAACTCACCTAAATTTTAATTTATTTTAGAAACCTTTCATCCATTCATAATCCTTGTTAACAACATGAATTCCCTACCTATTATTCCATCACTTAGTTTTAAAAAACACATACCTACAACTCATGCCCTAGAGTGGATTTTACCTCTAGTAAGGTCTTGAAATGCTAGAGGCTACATCATTATGAATTAGTGTGCATAAAAACCACATCAAAATTATTTTTGGTGATAGTAAGGCCTTGATTTTATCTAATAAAATAGGTTAGTTTCTATATTGAGTTTCACTAGAGTCACCTAGGACAGTGACCAGATCTAATTCTCAAGCTAGTCTTCTAGTCTCACCATTGTCAAATCTTAGAAGGCCTAGATTCATATCAATTTCCCTTGTCCATAATAGCACTAAAACACCTTCCCCAATAAGTAAAAATCCATATGTTAATCATCCCATGGCTCAACCACCTTGGTTGGTTGGATCTACTATTGTCATCCTAGGTGATGTGCATGACCTACCCAGGAATCTTGAAAAGTATCTACCATCTTTCTCTCCCTCAAGAGGAAGAATGACAGAAGATCACATCAAGTCTTTCAAAGTTTCATTGATATTGATGAATGTTATTAATGAAGATGTTACATGTATACTCTTTCCTTTTATACTAATGGATGTTGCTTATGATTAGTATTTTAATCTATAATAGAATTCCATCACTTCTTGGAATGCATGTCAAGCTATTTTTCTTACACAATTTAGTCAAGTTATTATCCCTAGTTTAATATACCATCTCTTTAATTTCCTGAAGAAGGAGTTTAACAAAACATTCAGGTCATCAATGTAATATTTAGGAAGATGTATACCTAGTTAAGCCTGGTGTATAAACCAAATGAATTATTGGCATTAGAAATGTGCAATAATTGTCTAGATCTAATTACTATAGTTTTATTATAAAGGGATGCTAGTATCAACACTTTGGTATTATATTATGAATAATCCATCAACATTGATAGACAACTTAATCCACATGTACCTAACACACCTAGTGTTAATAGTGGCCTCTGAATGTTGAATCTAGTTCCACATATGAAATAGAACATCCTTAAATTTAATCAAAATAAACTATACTTATTGCATCCTTTGACATAGATAACACATCCAAAATACAATTGTTTAAACAACCATACACAAGGAAATGGTTACCATCATAATCAACATCCATCTACATCCTCTACTACACTTCTTCATGGTATTGACTATATTAGAATAGAGATATATGTCATACAAAAGATGGTTCAAAAGTTAAGAAGTGACTTATTTAGCATGCAAATAAAGATAGACACCACTGATGGCCCAAATGGTAATATAAATTATAGGTTCTAGAGGTATAATAGACCATTCTATAGGCTTACAAATAACATAGAATAACCAATAAGACTCCAAAATCAATATAGTGGAGATAGATCTACCTAGTTGGTATAGAATACATAATACATCTCAACATGGTGAACTTGATTGTGTTGAATTTTGTAAATCATTTGAGATATTTCAAAGAGAAGTGGTAGGGCAATATTAGATGCATAATCCACTAGAATCCCATGAGGACCCTAACCCTTTAAGCACTACCATGTTCTTTGAGACTCATGAGTTTTTATTCCTGAGTGAACATGATAATATGATAGAGGACAAGACCAATGAGATTCATGCTTTATTATCAATTATAGAAAGATGGTTACAGCTTAAGGAATAATAATCCCCTTAGAACATCCATTCCTCCAAACAATATGACTATTCTATCAAATCTAAAAGCTGATAACAATCCACCTCCCCCAAAAGGGAATGACCAACCTTATAATAAGGAGGAATAAAACATAATAAGGTATAACATTATGGGGGACATGAATAAAATAAAATCAAATATTACCCTTCATGAATTAGATTAGATCACTAAATAAAAGGAACGGCTATGGAAGTTAGTCATATCTACCAAGAGGAGTCAAATAAAGAAGGTATCCTCCATCTCAAATATAATCATATTCTAACTAGTTTAGTCTCCTTGGAAATACCATTTGATATATATCCTCAATCTCAAAAGAAAAAAAAACTCAAGGATAATGACTCTAAATTTAAAAGGGAGAATTTGGAAAATGAGCATAGCCCACACTACATCAATATTAGCCTCAGCTACAGTCTAGAAGAAAGATAATGGGTGAAGGATTTACTCACCTAATACAAATATGTGATTGCATGGACATATAAACACCTGAAGGTTTATAACCCAAAGGTCATCACTAATACAATTCCACTAAAACAAGACCAAAAGCTATTCAAACAAATATAGAAATTAGTGAATCCTATCCTTGAACCTCTCATTCAAAGAAAAGTGAAAAAGTTGTTAAGTGAAATAATAGTCTTCCCAATCAAGCACTCTACCTTAATGGCCAATTTGGTCCCAGTAAAAAAGAAGAATGGAGAGATTAGATTATGTGTTGATTTTGGAAATTTTAAGAAAGTTTCTAAAAAGGACAATGATCCACTACCTTCCTTAGACAAGGGTATTCAAATAGTCAGTGGCTCTAAAATGATTTCATTCTTAGATGTATTTCTAGGTTGTAACCAAGTGCTGGTATAATATGAAGATAGAATGAAGAATTCATTTACCACAAAGTGGGTACCTATGCATATAAGAGAATGCATTTTAGCCTAATAAACATAGGAGTTTCCTTCTAATGAGTAATGGATCATGCATTTAAAGTATTAATAGGTAAATGTATAATCATCTATTTGGATGACCTTACTATTTTATGTAAGAATAGAAATGATCATGTAGACCATCTATAGTCAATCTTTTTGTTGAACCCAAAAAAGAGCATATTTGGAGTTGAGGGAAATCTCTTAGGACATATCATTACCAAAGAATAAATCATCATTGATCTAGATAAAATCAAAGGAATTTCAAAGATCATGCCACCAAATAGCAAGAAGGATCTCAAGTCCTTCTTTGGGAAGATTAATTTTGTAAGGAAGTTTATCTCAATATTTTTAGAAATTATAATACCTTGAATGTAATGCTAAAAAAAATGCCAAAATAGAATGGATAATTGAGGCTTAAAAGTCTTTTCAAAACATTAAAGGTGTTAATATCTCAAGTTCTAGTACTGATTATTCTAGATTTTACAAAGTATTTTTACTTGTACTCATTTTATTGAGAACATACAATTGTTGTCATAATGTAAAATAAATATGAAACTGAGCATCCCATTGCATTCATGAGCACAAAGTTGAAGGATACATAACTCAAGTATTCCATGATTGATAAACAGATCTTGACTCTGGTAAAAGTGGTGAAGAAATTATGCCACTACATCCTTAGGAACAAGACTATTGCTATTTTACCTTACCCTATTGTCAAGCTTACCTTGTCAAAAATTGAATTGGGAAAGGTAGAAGTAAATGGATGGTGAAACTACAAGAATTTGATATAGAGATCAAGCCTACTAAAATTATTTAGGGTCAAGGCATCATTCAACTCATGATTGAGCCTAATCTAGTATTACTATTGAAGAGGTTTTTGAAGCCCATGTATCTAGAGTGGAATGGTATATTGACATAATTAAATATCTACTTATAGGTACTTTCCCCCAAGAACTCAATTCAGAATGAAGGAGAGATTTGAGGCTCAAATTTTTCCACTACATGATTAAGAAAGGAGTTCTCTATAGGATAAAATATGAAGGCATATACCTTATATGTGTATCTATTGAATAAGCTCAAGATATTCTAGAAAACTTGTATCATAAGATAATCAATGATCATCCATCTGGGAACACTATAGCTCATAATATTCTAAGGATGGGCTACTACTAGCCAATAATTTTTAAGGATACCCACACCCATGTAAGGACATGCCACAAATGTCAAGAATTATTAAAATGAGAAGTACATGAAATAATGCCCTTGTAACCTATTATTTAAGGACATTTTCCTAGTGGTATTTAGACTTCATTGGTGTCATTAACCCAAACTCCTTAGTAGGTCATAAGTTTGTACTCACTGCCATAGATTATTATACCTGATGAATTGAAGTAGTGGCCATAAAGAATTATAGAGCACAAGATGTGATTGAATTATTGGAATAACACATCAAAATTAGATTTGGCACCCCCATTTATCTATTTTTTGATAATGGTCTAGCATTCATATTAGCTAAATTCAGTGAATGGGCTCATGATAATCAGATCACCATCAAGTCATCTTCTAACCATTACCCTTAGGGAAATAGATTGGTTGAATCAACAAATAAAAACCTAATTGATGAAATTAAGAAATCAATTGGGGATAATCCTAAGGATTGGCATAATCTAATAAATTATACCCTTTAGGTAGATTGAACAAGATATAAGCAGGCCCTCAAGGCTTCACCCTACATATTGATATATGGACACAGGCCAACATTCCCAATCATGATAAAATTGTTGACTTATCAATACATGTAGGAATATATGGAACCAAATGATAAAGCATAATCTTGACTACTAGATATAATATAAATGGAAGATTAAAGGACTGAGATGCTATAGATTTTTAGTAAACACCAAGACATAGTCAAGAGATGGTTTGATAAAAGAACAAAAGTCAAAGCATTTAGGATCTCTGATCTAGTGCTTCTATGGGATAAATCCAATGAAAAAATGATAAAATGAAAAATTTTCCCCACTATAGATTAGACCATATTATATTTTAAGGATCTTAGGAAATAATGTATTCCAACTAAGGGACCTTCAAGGCAATGAACTTAGATATCCAGTCAACTGATAGTTTTTAAAGCATTACTTCATGGTTGTACCATCTGAAGATGCACGTTATTGATGAATAAAACATGGTAGAGGTAGTATTAGTTTAATTTATTTTTTTCTAGTTTATTTTACTACTAGTTTAGTTTAGTTTCTTACTTTTTAGTTTAGTTTTATAACTTTCTAGGCTAGGCATTTTGTTATTTCCTATGACAATCTTAATTGGTTTATTCTAACATGACAAAGCTAACATCCTACCATTTGTGCCCCTATTATATGTTTAGATTGACACATAAGGGAAGGGGAAATTATAAAAGGGATTCACAACTAGGGTTATATCCATAAACTAGTTATGCTTTTGTGTTTAAAGTTTTCAAGATTTAGGTATGTAATCATGATCATTCATGGTTTTATCACATTTAATTATTTCTACTAGGTATGTAAAATTTGCTCTCAAATACTTCATATGAATTTAGAAAATTTTCTTATTATATTAGACTAATCATACTTTTCATATTGATACATGTTTGAAGGTCATAATCACTAGTGTAGGTGTTGATGGTAGGGATATTCTGGTAATGATTTGTCTTATAACAACACCAACTGATAGGGGTTTTGGCTCACCTCCTTCCATTAAAAAAAATAAAATAAAAATAAAAAGAACCAATGAGTTAAAAATATTATTCATTAAGGCCAAAATAACATCCAAAGAAGATCAAAGGCTCATCATTCTCAAGAAATGAAAGAAGGAAGGAGAAGGAACCCAAGGTATTTCTATTTGGGATATGGACACCTAGATGGTAAAAAAGTAATACCTAATCTCCCCTAATTTAATAAGATTTAAAAATAACCATAATGAAATCTACATTTTTTCTAAATTTTGAAAATATCCTCACAACAAGGGTTAAATGAACATCACTTTAGCACACCTAGATCCATGGATGAAAAGGCAAGTATGTTGTATGATGTAGTTGGATGTCTCTTTCATATCTCTAGTCCTAATATTTTTCTATGGCATAATTCATGTCTAATTTAAAATTGCTAACCAAAGTTCTAAGTTCTCTAATACTCAAAAGTATTCCTCCTATAAGTTTTCATTTATTGTACCCAACGTTCCCCTTTTCTTTAAGTAGAAATGGGGACCCACTTTTTTTTAATGATTTGGCCTTATTTGTTAATACTTCATCTCTATAGCTATGCAAGTTTCATTGGATTTATCCATAAAAACAATGATATTTTGTGTGTTGGACTAACTTATTTATGCCTTCTATGAGTTTTTATACTATGCAATTTTTTGGGACTTAGTTTTATTTGGGATTTATTCTTTAGAGTTAATCTTTGGACATTTTGCTTAGGCCTTTTTTCTACAACTTTTTTCTTTAGAAATTATGTTCAATATTTATTTGTTATAGTTTTTATTCAAAATTTCCATATCAGACATTTTGTTTGAACTTTTTATTCATGACTTATGTTTGGGTTTTCTTTTGTATCAGACATTTTTTTTGGAGGTTTTTCATTGAACATTTTGTTCAAAGTTTCCATGTCACACATTTTATTTAGAATTTTTATTCAAATGATTGTGATGAAGGATTTGGTTTATTTAAAACTCTTATTCATAATTTATGTATCAAAACTTTTGTTTTGGTCTTTTGATTAGATATTTTTTCTAAAATAGTCATTATCAACTTTATACACTTTAGAGGTTTTGTTCAAAGCTTTTGATTGGGCATTTTATTTGAAACATTATTCTGAAGGAAATTTGATATTTGACCATTATATTCATGTTTTATGTTTGGATCCTTTGATTCATAATAATTTTTTGTTTGGTCCTAACACAGAACTTGACTCCTGACTACCAAAATCCTACTAGACTTATCCAACAAACTAAAACTACTTCTCAACACTTGTCAAATGATGAAACATACCAACAAACTAATGATATTTAAACTATGTTGGTAAAAAAAACATATGAATTCTAGATATTAAATGCACATGAACTATATTTTAATGCAAAAAAGCTATAAACATAATGTGTAACTATCAACATATTCATTGATCATAAGTGGATTTAAACTCAATTACTACTCTATGAACAAAATCCCTAGCTACCCAAAAATTCATTACAAACAAGCAACCAATAAAAATGATTTTTCACAATACATGTTAAAATATTTTGAGCCCACTAGACAATTGCAATTGCATCATCATCCAAGAGTTTCAAAGGAGTACTACCAAAATCACCCTTCTCTATCAAGGATTCTATAGAGTTCATTGACACAATGTTTGATGAAATAATATTCAATAATAGGTGTGCCAATTACTCATAATTATATGATGAAATAAATTATATATATGCATTTTCACATGAATAAATCTATCACCCATATAGTGCCAATTAAATATAGACTTGTTCTCCCTTAATAGATAAGCACTGCACTCAACGGTGGCCAAACCTAAAGTCATGCCATGTATTAACTTGATGAGAGACTTATTTTTTTCTATAAATATTACCTAAGATGCCTTCTTACACCATACGGATCACTAGATAGTTATGGCTTGCATCAATGAAGATGACTTCCAAGGTACTTATCTCTATCAATTCTAGATGTATTTTTTTATGAACACACACTAGTAACATTGAATAAATAGAATTTAATTGACAAAGTGTTAAGATCATGGATTTTTACTAGGGAAAATATGGTTTTAAAAAGAAATTATCCCACCCCCATTAATATATTTAGAATGGGGGTATCTATTGTGATGGACTTATTGAACAAAATGTGTGCAATGTTAAGTATCCATTTTCTCAACTTGGATTGGGTGCCATTACTAGATATGATAATGACTAGTGACATAACTTTTACACTGGGTGAGATCATCAGATTCAAGATGAGGGAAAAAATTCTACACAAATATAAGAGGCCCAATTTATTAGGCCATTTTTATATGATTTCTTATCTTTTGGATGCAGAAATTGACATGGTATATAGGGACCTAGGAGAGCTTTGAAACCTAGCCATAGATTGTATAAAGAATAAAATTTATGATTACTATCATTTTATGCATATATATTAATACACAAATCATAAATTCTAAATTTCCAAGGATTTGTATCATCAATTATGGTATTTAGCTCATGAGGCCCCACTACATAGAATTTAAAAAAGCATAACGAATACACTAGCTCTTTAGGGTGACTACTAGTTGTATCTATATTATACGGTGATCATGATCACCAATCATAAATACCACCACTTATACCTCCCCAAGTATATATTGAATAATCTTGTAGAGCAAGAAATTAGATATCAACTTTGGTGGAGTGTTGAGGAGGATTTGATTAAATAGAAGAAAAGTGCACTATAAATCACACATGATCATTGGTATAATGTGTTATACCATGAGGAATAATTTTTGGGATTTAGGAAATAAGAGAAAGCATTATAAATTTCCTACCTTTCCACATATATATTGGGACCCCATGGTTAGATCCAAAATCATATCCAAGGCTTTGGTATCTCATACCAACATGTCCTCTTTAACCTTGATTTTTTATTCATAAATACAAAAGATGATACTTATGTCTTAGAAAGGGAAAAAATTACAAGACATAAATAAGATCATTTAAGGATAATTTAGAAAGAGCCATTGATTTTAGTTTAAGAAATGCATACTAGGTTTCCACCTCCTGAGGATGGGCTACTTCTTACTTATGGGGTAATATACCCTAGCAACAATTAGAATTACAAGAAATACCTACCCAAGAACTTCCCCTAGTATTTAAATCTATTAAGAAAGACCCTAGTTTTACTAAGATTGATCTTAGAGAAGCACAATGGGATCTAATTGACTTAGATTCATCTAATGCAAAGGACCAGGAGAACACAAATTCATTACCATTATAAACATTTATAACTACATTTCCTATAAAGGAATCTATGGTGAAAGAGGTTGACATTGACTCAACTCAGAGAGCCTCCTCCCCACCATTGAAAACTATTATTTTCTACAAGAGGAAACCAAGGTTTTCTCCCTTCCCAGATAATATAATTGTTGAGGAACCATAAATAAATACACCTTTAGTCCAACAATAATTAGAGGTAGAGGAAGAATTATATGAAGAGGAGGAGTTGGAAAGAGCCAAGGCATTAAGCCTTAAAGGGAAGACACCAATCCAAGATGAAAAATTATCTAAGAAGGCTCAACCTTCAAACCATCCTTCCCAAGTTTCCTCATTTATTCCTATTTTTGGTTCATTTCCCATTAGTACTATTTTAAGGACTCCTAAGGTGGAGGCTATCACCTTCACCCCTAATGTTTTATTTTCCTCTTCTACTATCTTAAATACCTTTCCTCACTCCTAAGGTAGAGGAGGGTTTTTCTACCACCATTTTTTCTTTTTTCCCCATAGTGCCAACCATGTCCATTATTTCCACCACTAATGATATTCCTTCTAGGACTACCATAGCCTAAACCATGAAGAAGAAAAGGGCCACTAAGAAAATTTAAATAGCATTGGCTAGTTCCCAACTTCATGTTTCTTTCAATTGATCACTTTGCCAATGTCATCCACCAATTCATCCCAAGATACTACTATCGTGTCCTCATGTAAGGGTAAACCAGTATATATAGTCTATCCACTCCCCCAATATGGATGTTTGGATTGGTCTAAGATCATATGGCCATCCTTGCCTAATCTAATTCTCAAATGAGCCACAACATAATCATCATAAAATCTAGAAGTGGAGGCTACAACTAAAGAGACACAATCAGTAAACCCTACCTAGCTAGTGATTCCCCATGAGCAATTGATTTTAGAGTAAAGTCTACTAAAAAAAACCAATTTTAAAATTACAAAACTACCATCCATGACCTCATTTTTTGATAAGCCCTCAAAGAGTATTCAAAGGGTCAAGAAGAGGAAACTATATGATGAAGCTAAGAGGGAAATTATTCTTGAAGAGAGATAGGAAGTTTATGCCTTTTTTAAAAGATAGAACAGATAGTTGGGATAATCTCCATACACATAAGATTTCAAGTCCAAGGAAAAAACCCAAAAGGATGACATGATAACACTACATGAAGGGAAAGAGATGATGAGGCAATATTTATAACAAGAATTAGATAAAATCAAATAATAATAGTAAAAAATCCACATTCAAGCATGAATTGAGACTAAAATTGAATAAGTTGCATCAAAATTTTATAATGATCTTAAGGCGCTTGAAGCAATGAGAGTTGAATTAACCCCTAATATATCTCAAATGCATCAATTGTTTAATTCTTTAAGAAAGATGAGAATAAAGTGAAATTATTGATTTTATACACTACTAATAAGGCATACATCCATTTTTACCTAATGACACCATTGGACACATTAAACACCCTTAATTTGGTGGTCATTAGAATACAAGAATCCATAGAATGGGTCACAGTAGTTGGGGCATTAATGCCCAAATATCAATATCATGAGATGCTCATCTTTTAAATTTTGGATAATTTGAAATTATCTAAGGCAAGGGATGTTATAGGTAAGATGATAAGAAAAATCAATTTTGACAAACTCATTCAAGAAGCATTTGACTATTTAAAGCATAGTCTACAGGGGTTAACACTGGAAGATATTGAATTTGAGCTAAATTTTGTAATAAAGAAGGTAACTAAAGTTGAAATTTTCAAGATCAACTTCCAAAATATGAAGGATAACATGCAAAACTCTTAGATCAAGTTAACAAGGTATACAAACCCTTGCTAATAAAATTAGACATTATAAGGTAACAACATAATGCAAGTAACCAATATTATCTTGAGATATAGGAAAAGAAGAAGAATATAAAGGTTGTAACATCCATTTCAATGCTCACACAAAAAGTGACCAATCCCACTAAGGTTAACACATCCATGCAAATGTCTACTCAACCTTAATTGAAAGGTCCATTTTTATACATTCCAATTCAATATAATGACATCAATTTTGTACTTGAAATTTTATTATGATTCAAACTTGATGTAAAATTTACATACTTTTTTTGTAAACATGAACACATTACATAATATTGTAAAGGTTGACTTTAACTATTGGTAAATATAAGTTAACTCTATATATACATTACATATGATTTGAAAAATTGAGGTTCTGACTATTCCACGTAATCAAATTTTGCATGTACTTGGAGGATGAGGTGACCCCTCCCCAAGTATATTTAAACATATGTAACCCACATTTGTAAAGGGTCAAAAAATTTCAATACAAAAGCATAATCAAGTTTGATTTTCCATGAATATGTTTGTGTATTTTCTCTTCAAGCTCTGTGTAATTAAGATTAATTTTTTTTTGTTTGATTAAATAATTATTTGTGTGCAATAGCTATGAGGAGTTCTTTCTTGTTATGATTAATATGCTAGTTTTATATGTGAAATAGCCATTGAATTATTAGTAATTAAATTGATTATTGGTAATTAAGTTGATTATTTCATATTTATAAGTGTGTAGAGGTGATTTCAATGATATAGTATTATATGTATGTGCTACAGCTATTTCAAATACCTCCTTGGTCCAAGTCATAATCTCTTGAGTAAGGGTGTATAATAGTTATTTTAAAATGAGAAAACTTTGACTGAGATCCTTGAGTTTCCTATATAAAATTATACTAAACTACTTAACCATGTATATTTGTGTGTGTGTGCAACAAATGCTAGCAATAGACATTAGTTATGAAAGCACTTATCCACTTAGAATCCAGCCTAAAAGGTGATTCTTGAATCCATAAAATCATCCTTTTTGATCTACCCTTCCCTCTATTTTTGAGTTTATTTCTAAGATCTATCCGCTCTAGATTAGTAACCATCCAACCAAAAACTCACCTAGATTTTACTATATTCTATAAATCATTCATCCATTCATCATCCTTTTTAACAAATTGTATGCCCTACCTTCTATTCCATAAAGTGGTTGTTAAAATTTCATACTTTAAACTCATGCCTTAGATTGGATTTTATCTTCATTGATATCCTAAAATTTTATAGGCTACCTCATTATGAATTGGTGTGCATAAAAACCACATTAATAAGTTTTAGTGATTTACTTTCTCAAATTTGAAGATCAACCAATAGATGAGTTACATAACTTTGTATGAACTCCACATAAATTGATAATGTCTACATTATCCAAAAATTTGTATAATATATATAGGATGATGGTAATATATATGTTGCTAGAATGGAAATGACAACTTAATATAAAGTATTAAATAAAATTTGGTATTTATGATAAATTAACAATGACTTATATAGAGGTATATACTTATAAATATCATGAAAAATATGTGAAATTAGGTGCAATGATTTATATAGAGGGATTTGATCAAGTAATAATTTTACTATAAACATAGTGATTTATTGTATAAGGAAACTAACTCATTTTAAAGGAGAATGATATTAATGTAGTATAAACCAGCTACACACACCCCCATGTAAAATATTAGTACTCATCATATATAACATCCTTAAACATAATAAGGTATATTCACCATATATATCATTGATATGGGCAAGGGTGTATATGTGGCCATTTCAAGTGTCTAGAGTATTTATCTCATTCTCTTCTTAAATTTAGCCATATATATTCCAATAGACTTGTAACACATTAAGGTGAATATGTATTTCCATATATTAAAATCATTTATGTCATGAATATGTGTGTGTGTGTGTGTGTGTGTGTGTGTGTGTGTGTGTGTGTGTGTGTGTGTGTGTGTGTGTGTGTGTGTGTGTGTGTGTGTGTGTGTGTGTGTGTGTGTGTGTGTGTGTTTGTGTGTGTGTTTGTGTGTGTGTGTGTGTGTGTGTGTGTGTGTGTGTGTGTGTGTGTGTGTGTGTGTGTGTGTGTGTGTGTGTGTGTGTGTGTGTGTGTGTGTGTGTGTGTGTGTGTGTGTGTGTGTGTGTGTGTGTGTGTATAACATTGACTTACACAAATCAGGTATATAGTGATGAGGATATATGAAAATCTAAAATATATGAACTGCATAGGTCATATATGATGAATTGTTTAGTGAAAGAATATAGTTGTCTAAATAAATATAAATAATGAGAATCACTTTGAATTATTTCATTTAAAATAATGGATAATTAAGGGGTGAGTTCAATCTTAAATCAAAATGAATAAATTTCCTATCTTATATCTCAAATCGATATTGTCACAAGAAAAATATAAATTTCAAAATTACCATGAGATATTTGAATAATCTACATGGAATTTATATAAATTTAATGTGTATGTTGAATATATATAATGGGAAGGTTCATGTATATAGGTTGGGAAATTTATATACATAAATGGAAACTTCCAGCATATTACTAGAAAGCCAAATCTCTTATTTTAGCACCCTAGTCTAGTAAAACAAGCCATGTTATGCAATAATAATTGTTATGTTTATATGTCTAAATAAATAATTGGTATAATTAATAATATTAAGTTAATAAATTGTTATTAATATATAAATTTACTCTAAGACGTGTATCCCTATAAAATAACTTTTATATGGATACATATAAATACGAATGGGTTTTATACAATAGGATCAACATAATTGATTATAAGAAAAGAATTGATTATGGTAAGATAAATATAATATAATATAAAAATGTTTGGTAGCCATTTTCAAATGATGAGTTTTACAAATAAAATATATAACCTCAAATTTACTAGGAGATTTATTTGTTAATATTTCTGAAAGTAATGAGGCTTGAAATTGGTAGTTAATCCAATCGATAAAAGAGCTATTAAACTTTAAAAAAATAGTGTTATGTTAATAAAGTTATAAAAATTGAGTATTTAATAGATAATTTTAAAGGATAATGACATAATTTAAATTGTTAAACATACTTATGATAAAGGAAATAATGTATCCAGGTGTTTAGGAGACATTTAAAGAGTTTAATGAATATTGAGTATGTGGGGTTATATACCTCTAGGTTTTTGACAAAAATAAACACATATGGTAAGAGACCTTGATAATTGAGAAACCATGTGATTATAAACTTTTAAACAAGTGTATTTTCATGTTCCTAAAAAATATAGTTAAGTATATGGGAGATTCTTGGTTAAGACATTTAAGTGAACATTGATACAGTATTTACATATCACTGAAGTACTTACATATGATGAATGTTTAATGTTCAGTATTTGTATAAGAACTATATATATATATATATATAGTGAAATGAATGGTTAAAATGATTCATAAGGTGTCCAAGGGACCAAAACTATAACCATTTGGAAATAGTCTCTTATTAGAGTAACTAATTATTATGTTATGTTCATGTTGACAATCTTGACCTCACAAGTCAATTTATCACCCTTATCATTCTAAACTTTGCATAAGCATGCTTCTTTGTCCAAATGTCAGGAATTGGGCTTGTTCAAATTTTTTGAAGGGCTCCTATTCTTTCAAGAAAGTTCATCTCAAAGTTATGAGGGATCATTTTGAATTGGCCAAAGGTTTATTTTACTTCAAAAAATTTATTTTCAAAGGTTTGGGAAAGTCAATTTTACCGATGTCAAAGGGTCCTTTACAGGTTTCCCAAAGGGTTCTTTCCCTTCGGGAAGGTTCTTCACAAAAATCTCAAAGGGAAATTAACAAAATTCCAAGGGATTTTATTCTAGCTGAAAGGTCCATTTGAAATTTTTTGAAGGGTTCCTTCCCTTCAAAAAAGGGCTTTTTTAGAGAAAAAGTGGACCATTTAATTTTCCCAAGGGGACATTTCGGAAGGGCTTGACAATTTTTACAAAGTATTTTACAAGTGGACCAAGACAACTTTTTGAAAGGGACACTTGCATCTCTAAAAGGTAACTTCAAAAAATTTGAATGATAGTTTTAGAAATCCTGAAGGGTAGTTTTCATAGGAAAGAATTCCTTCAGACTTTTTTGTCTAAAGGAATTTTACAAAATAAAAGGGCTTCGAACAAATTGTCTACGAGAAAGGGACCTTTACAATTTTTCCAAAGGGTTACTTTACCTTTAAAAAAAGGATCAAGAATAAAAATACTAAAGGGTGTCTACCCTTTGGGAAAGTTCAAAACAAAAAATTAGAAGGGTTATTATCCCTTCAGAAAAGGACTTTATAAAAATCTTGAAAGGACGTTTCAAAAATCCTGAAGGGCATTTATCAAAAGATAAAGGGTCCATTCTTTCAGGGAAGTGACAAGTAGAAAATCCAAAGGGTTATAATCCCTTCAAAAAATTCCATTGAAATAATGCCAAAGGGTCTTTTTAGAAGTGTTAAAGGGAATTTTAAAAGATTGAAGGGAAATTTGGAAAGAAATCCTACAATAATTCCTTTGGAAAATTTATCTGAAGGAAATGAACAAGATAAAATTTGTAGATAAATTTTTTGAAGTAATTCCTTCAAAAAAATTGTCTAAAATAATTCCTTCAAAATACTTACTAGCAGAGTGTTCATTATAAAATGCCTAGAACAAATAAGCCATAGATGAAAGTCGAAGGAAAGTACCATTTCAAATAGCCTCGAGGACCATTGCATAATCCTGAGGGAAATAAGTCTAAAGGAAATGAGTAGGAAGGTATAAGCCCAAAACAATTACAAAGGGACAAAATAAATAAATGATGGAGAAATACATGCATAGAAATGAAAAACTAGAAACAAAAGGCAAAGGCTTTCAACAACCAATAAACTAATTAACATGTTTTGTAATCTATATGTAGAGAATCCAACATGGCCCAAAGTAGGATTAGACACATCCAAGACATGCAACCATTTCAAACATGACTCTTTTAGTTCTAAAATGGAGAATAAAATACATGAATGACTCAAGGATTTTAATGTTGGGCAGCTTAACATAGAATTTCATGCATGCACTCTTATTTCTCTTGAGCCTTTCAAACATTTCAATAATTGATGTGTTCCAAATTTAGTTTTTGGCATTGATTTCATGAAAAAGAAAAATTTTAAATGTTCTACCAGCTCAAGAGGTGTTCTATAGTTGGAGATTGGCATAACAGCATGCATGTTGGAAGTTTTGACTCAAGCTTGAGCCCACCATCCATTTTCAATACCAAAGAGATTTCATGCAAGGCATAAGAAAAAAATAGATTTTATTTGAAAGCTAAAACAACACAAGTTAGATTAAGTTGACCTCTTCTTATTTTTAAACACAAATCTCTTGTCTATTATAACTTTTCTATATAAGTTGGCTTTTTAGCCTTGAATTGTATCCCTCTTTTGGCAAGACAAAAAATTATACCAAAGATTGAGTTGTAACCTTTTTTATATTAATAGGACTATTTTCAATTTCCAGCTACTGGTATAGTGTATTTATGTCAGTGATTTACACATGTGATATAATTTTTCTTCCTTGACAAGTCCTGATTCTTACCTAGTTACTAGCTAATTAGATTATGTAGGTCATGTTCTATGTTTGATGTCTTTTGGTTGAAGTTACAATGGAAGTAAATGAGTTTTTAGTTCCTTAAATTATGCCTATTCCATCATTTCCCTCAATATTTAATTAATAGATAAATCTTTCTCATGAAATACTTATGCATAGTGGTCAATTGAAGTTGAAGGTTCAACACTTTTCTTGTCTAGATTAGTGTCTTTTAAGAGCTCAGATTGAGTGGATCAAATAAAAATTTAGGTGTATCACTATAATTAGATAGGATTTTCCTTCAATTTTCCTTTCCCCTTTTTCCCAATAGTTTTTAGCATAGAATAGAGATCCTAATTGATACATCAAAGGGAGCTATCCCTTACAATCTAGAGATTCAATCCATAGATTAGGTTACCCACATCCTAGGATTGTCTCCATGTTTTAATAGATTGTGATGGCCTAAAACTACCTTCACAAGCGTGTGAGTCTAATTGATAATATTTTTTGGCATTCCTAATGGGACCATAATTAATTATTTGCATATTTGAATAAATTCTTGAGCTAAAGAGATGTGTTTGTAATAAAAGAGAATATCTATCTTCATCACAAGCTAAATATTCTTCAAATTATAAAGTTCATAGCATCATTTAAGTATCTATTTCATGCCAAAGGCTACCACAAGGTTATCAAGTAAAGGTATCCCTTTTGAATTTATATCTTATAAGATATCAAGGTTTAGGGGGTAAAACCATATCCTCAAAAGTAATATTTATTTCTTAGTTATCCTACTGTTCTAATCACTACAACCCCCACTACCCAAATGGCCATCATAAATTAGGTGTTTGCTCCATTAAATAGAGGTATCCCACTAAATTTATCCTAGTTTGATGACATTCTAGTGTCTACCCTCAAGAGTATCCCATTCTTCTCAGGAAAAAATCAAACAACCCTTATTGAGCATATCCAAGATGTGGCTAATATATGTTCAGTTTATAATGTTGTTAAAAATAGTGTTTATATCAGATTGCTTGCTTCTGCTTTCAAAGGAAAATCATTACAATGGTATATAAATCTCCCACTAAACTCCATTTCTACTTGGGATGAATTGGGTACAGCCTTAGTCAAGCAATTTGAAGACAAATCTGATCACCTATCTTTAGTTGAGCAATTGACCACCATAAAAAGGGCTCCTCATGAGTTCATGTCTAATTTTAACATTAAATTCCAAAATATATGGACCAAAATACTTGTGTTGATAATTCCATCCCTTGAATATGTATTTTTGTACTATTTGAAAGCCCTTAATTCTAACATTAGTGTGATGATACAGTCAATGGGTGGTACTACTTTGCTAGATACTTATGAGGTTACAATAAGTGAAGAAAATAATTTGATACAAGTTGGTAATCTTTCTCCAATGCCTATATTTTTAGAAATAAGTTCTATACCATCCCCTCAAGTTCCTCAAATTCCATCCTTAGCTCCTTTTCTAGTACCTCAAGCTCAAATTACAACCCCTACTAGCCAAGCTGGTGATATAGGAGAGTTGAAAAGCTTGTTAAAATATTTTGGGAATGAAATATTGAAACTTAAGAGGCATAAATATCATTCTAATAATCCCTATCAACAACAAAATTCAAACACTTATCAGCCTTTCAAAGATAAAAGGCCTCCTTATCAGGGTTTTAGAGAGAATAAACCACCTTATCAAGCACAAGGAGCCATAAATCTATCTAAGCCATATGCTACCCTTAATATTAATGCTCATTACACTTCAAAATCCATTATTCCCACCCCACCTCAAAACAACATGATGCAATATTCAGGGTGGCAATCCTCAAATCTCAATGATGCTCAAAACCAAGCCTTGGTATCATAAAACAACACTATGCCTTGAATGACACAAGAAGAGTTTTATTTTCAAGGATGTTAGTACCAAGATATAGTATTGGAATCATAAGGAGAGACTCAAAAAATTTAATGGTATCCTGATGCCATTAATGTAAATTATCTATTGGATGATCATGTTGCTTTTACTCAGGGTGTTGAAACTAACAATTCAAGTGGTCAAGTTACAACTATAATTAGAGCTAAAGGAAGAGCCATTGATGATTCTTAGGAGGTGAAAAATACTTTTAATACTCCTTGTGTTGTTTCTATGATTACCAAATAACAACTCACTACCCCTACAACTCAAAAAAATTAGAATATAGAGGTTAGTAAAGTTCATTAACTACCTCTAGTTCATGAGTAGCCAATGCTTTAGAAAGTGTAGCCAAAGGTTAGTGGATCTCATTTAATTATAGTATATTAGATGAAGAAGCCTAACATCAACATTAGTATGTGGGATTCTCTTTCCATTCTAGGACAAAAGGATAATCTCATTTAAGAGCTTTCAGCGCTCAAATTATCTCCAAAACTGGTTGAGAAAGAAGGTGTTGTCTTAACTAATTCAGATTAGCCAACTATGTAATCGGTAAAATAGGTAAATAAGATGGAAAAGGTGGAAAAAATTAAGGTAAAATAAAATAAATATCCTCCTTTTTACCTTTCTTTGATAGTAAGTGATACTTTGGTTCATAATTGTATGGTGGATAGTGGAGCTAGTAGTACAGTTATGCCTAAGTAGATTACAGACAAACTTGGCCTCATTTATGAGATAAACACTAAAGGGGTATTTAAATTAGATGGGTCACCAAAAAAGATAGTAATAATCATCAAAGATCTGATGTTGACATTACATGCTTATCCCAATGTTACTATTTAGTAGGATGTTGTTGTGGTAGACTTGCCTCCTTACTTTGTTATGTGCCTTTCAAGGGACTTCACCTCAAAGATTGGGGGATATTTATTATCTTATTAGACTTATTTAATGTTTATAACTAGGTATGGTACCAAGGTAACTATTCATTTTTAACCTATTACATGTTTTCATATGGAGCCATATATGCCAAGTTTTGTGAACACTAATTGTATCATCTCGAATGAAGTACTAAAAGCTAGTGAAATAGAAAGTGAATCACCTTTAGATGGAATTACAAATTTGTTCCTTGATAAGTGAGATTCCATTTTGCATGAGCAGAATCCTTATAATGTAATTAAATAAGAAGGACTAGGTGTGTATTGCCTTCATGAGAATGATGCATAAATTCCAGCCATGGTTAAGGATGATGAGTCAAGTGAAGGTCTATGGTAATTGTACTTTGATGGATCAAGGAATAAGCATGGAACTAGAGATAGAATTATGTTGGTTTATCCAAAAAAAAAAAAGGTATTTATCTTCTATTAAATTTTTGTTTTGTTATTCAAACAATGTTGTAGAGTATGAGGCATTAGTTCATGGTTTATAGTGGGCTAAGAAGATGGAAGTCAATTTTTTGTAAGTGTTTGGTGATAGTGAACTTATATTTCACCAAGTAAGAGGTTTGAATGTATGTAAAAATTTGTTGCTCAAATCTTACAGGCATAAAATATGGCACTTACTTTAATATTTCTAAGCTTTTAACATTTAGGTAATACCAAGAGGTGAGAATAAACATGTTGATAGGATGGCTACTATTGGGGCACAATTTAGTATCCTAACTAATGTAAAAAATGAAAAAAATCAATCACACATAAAGGTGGTTGTAATGCCTTCTTTTCCAAATAATCATGAGAATTGATAGGTTTTCAAAGATGACAATTAAATTGTGAGATTATTACAAGAAGAGGTTGAGTTTTCTTCAAGAAACCAACCAAAGCATTTGTAGTAGTATGGTGATCAGATTGTGTAACTAAAAAAAGAAGCCACTCAAAGGATTGGTCACACTTGAAACATTTTTAGTGGTGATGATGAGTTAAGGAAATAGAAGTCATCATTTTCAACAAAATAAGAGTATTATGCCAATGTAGAGATTGCAATTGGTAAGATTTTTAAGTTGGGTAAGGTATGCACTCCATAAAAAGAAGCTTTCATTGAGTTATGCACAAGTTTTACTGATATATTTTCTTGGAAGTATAGTGATCTTAAAGGATTTGACCCAAGTCTAGCTCAACACACCATTGAATTAGAAGCTAAAACTAAACCAGTAAGACAAATACAAAGGCTCATCAATCCTAAGCTTGAGCCTTTGATGAGAGATGAGCTTCACAAGTTCATACAGTTAGCTATTATATTTCCAATCAAGCACTCAACTTGGGTGGAAAATCTTGTTTTGGTATAGAAGATGAATGGTGAGATTATATTGTGTGTTGACTTCCATGATTTGAATAGGGCTTCACTTGAAGATCACTATCCATTGCCATTAATGGAATAAATTTTATAGTTGGTTACTAGTTCAGAAAGGTTTTCTTTGTTGGATGGATATAGTGGCTACAATCAAATTTTGGTCAAAGAAGAGGACCAATTTAAGACATCCTTTACAACCAAGTGGGGGATGTTTGCATATAGAAAGATGCCATTTGGTTTATCTAATGCTAGAGCAACCTTTCAGAAAGCTATGGATATGGCATTCCAAGGTTAACATGGACACCATTTCAGGCATTATTAAACAATAAAATCATGAGGCTTTGGAGTAGCCAGTAGCCTTATTTAGTCAAGGCTTGGAAGAGTATGAAATAAGGTACTCTTTTTTTGAGAAACAATTACTTTCAATTATCAAGTCTCTTAAAAAATTTAGATATTTGTTGTCTAACAATAACATACACCTAATGGTTTCTCATCCAAGCATCAAGGAGTTCCTTTAAAATAAAGATTTAAATGAGAAGAGAGTTGGTTGGATAACCAAGGTAATGGATTATGATGTGTAAATTAAGGTCACAAAGCTAATTAGAGGCAAAGGAATTTGTAAGCATCTAGTTCAAGAATTGAAAGAGACTAATGAGATTGTTTTGGTGTCAAATGATGAAGAAGTTGTAGCTGGTCACACAGTACCTTCTAGCTAGTTTCATGACTTGGTAAGTTATCTCCAAGATGGTATTTATCCCTCTCATCTAAGTGATTCACAAATAATATATTTTAGATTACAATAAATTCCATTTTTTCTTATTGATGGTGTTTTTTTCAAGAAATATATCAATGGCATGTTACTAAGATGTATAGAACCAAGCCAAACTCAGAGATTGCTTAAAGAATTCCATGATGGTCATGGTCGAGGTAATTTTTATGAAATAATTATATCTCTTAAAATCATGATAGGTGGGTACTTTTAGCCTATTATATTTGGTGATTGCCATGCATGGGTTAGAAAGTGCAAATAGTGCAACATGTTTATAGGAAAAGTGAAACTTGTATCCTTGCCTCTTTAACCAATTATGGTGGATTAGCCCTTTATCAAATGGGGATTGGAATTTATTGGTCTCATTAATACTCCATAAATTTTAGGACATAAATGGATTCTAACTATTATGGATTATTCCACACATTAGATAGAAGTAATGGAATTGAAAGAAGCAAATGAAACTAATATTCTAGATTTTTATGAAGGTTTGCTTACTAGATTTGGAGTTCCTTCAACTATTATTTTTGATAATTCAATAGCTTTTGTGGGATCTAGGATCAACTAATGGGTTGTGTAACATGGAATTTATCTTAGTACTTCATCAAACTAATATCCACAAGGCCATGGCCTTGTTAAATTGACAAATAAGAACATATTGAGGATCATAAGAAGGACTATTGAAGATAATTAGAGATCATGGAATCTCAAGTTGAAGTTAACTCTATGGACTGATAAGATCACCTATTAAATATTAATAGCTAACTTTTCATACAAGTTAGTATATGGTGAATAAGTGAGGTTACCTATTTCTCTTGAATTTCCTACTTTGGAACTAATGCATCAGCTTGAGTTATTGGAGAATGAGCCTATGGAGATTAGGTATGCTAAGATTATGGAGTTGGAAGAGATAAGAAATCAGTCCATGTTAGCTATCAAAGTTCATCAAGCACAAGTGAAGAGAGATTTTTACAAAGGAGCTTCTTCATGAAGTTTCAAAGAATGATATTTGGTCCTCAAGTGGGATGAGGATATAGTTAAACTAGGAATTCACATAAAGTTTGATTCCCTTTAGAGTGGCCCATACACAATCTCTAGATATAAATCTAACAATGTCTTCTAGCTTACAAAGATGGATGGTCAGGAGCTTCCAATCCCAGTCAATGGGATACATCTAAAACATTCCTATTAAAGGGAAAATATCCTTATACATAGTTTTTTTTTGCTTTCCTCTAAGTGATATTCAAGAAAAATAGTTTCATTTTTTTTTGTTCCAAATAAGTGCTTGTTTGCACATTTACTTTTTAGTTAGTTTTCTTTGCTTTGTGTGTTCCCCTTCTTATTTTAAAGGATGAAGGTTATCTCATCCCAAAAGATATTTTATATTCATGGTTCAGATCTATTGTTTCTTTGTGAAATCAAATATCATGTATATGGCCAGGTTCTTAAGCATAGTAGGCATGCTTCCTAGTTGGGTCACCAAAATGTTGACAATTTTGACCTCATAGGTCAAATTATCACCCTTATCATTCTTTTACTTCAAAAAAAGTCAATTTCAAAGGTTTGGTAAAGTCCATTTTACCAATGATGAAGGGTCCTTTACAGGTTTTCCAAAGGGTTATTTCCATTCAGGAAGTTTCTTCACAAAAATCTTGAAGGGCAATTGACAAAATTCTGAAGAATTTTCTTCCATTGAAAAGATCCATTTGTAGAATTTTGAAGGGTTACTTCCCTTCAAAAGAGGGAATATTTAGAATTAAAGTGGACCATTTCATTTTGTTGAGGGGACATTTTATAAGGGTTTGATAGTTTTTTCAAAGGCTTTTACAAGTGGACCAAGATAACTTTTTTGAAAGGGACTCTTGCATCTCCTAAGTGTAACTTCAAAAATTCTAAAGGATAGTTTCAGAAAGCTTGAAGGGTAGTTTGCATAGGAAATAATTCCTTCAAATTTTCTATCCAAAGGAAGATTACAAAGGAGAAGGGCCTCAAATAAATTTTCCATGAGAAAGGGATCTTTACAATTTTTTTGAAGGGTTACTTTACCTTCAAAAAAGTATCAAGAATAAAAATATTGAAGGGTTTCCACCCTTTGGGAAAGTTCAAAACAAAAAATCTGAAGGGTTATTAGCCCTTCAAAAAAGGACTTTACAAGAATCCCTAAAGGTTGTTTCAAAAATCCTAAAGGGATTTTATTAAAATATGAAGGGTCCATTCATCCGAGGAAGTGACAAGTAGAAAAGCTCAAAGGGAATTTTGGAAAGAAATATTGAAATAATTCCTTCAAATAATTTGTCCAAAGGAAATGAACAAGAGGAAAATGTTGAAAGAGAGGAAATGAACAAGAGGAAAGTTGTGAACAAAATTTTTGAAAGAATTCCTTTAGATAAATTGTCTAAAAGAATTCCTCTAGAAGACATACTACCACAGAGTTTATTGGAAAATGCCTAGAACAAATAAACTACAAACAAAAGCTAAAGGAAAGTGCCATTTCAAATAGCCCTGAGGACCATTACATAATCTTAAAGGAAGTAAGTCTAAAGGAAATGATCAAGAAGGAATAATCCTTAAAAAATTATAAAGGGATAAAATAAATAAATGATGGAGAAATACATGCACAAAAATGATGAACTAGAAACAAAAGGTAAGGGATTTCAATAGCCAATAAACTAATTAACATGTTCTACAGTCTATATGTAAAGCATGCAACATGGCCCAAATCAAGATTAGACATGTCCAAAACATGTATTCATTTTAAACATGACTCTTTCAGTTATAAAATGGAGACTCAAATACATGAATGACTCAAGGAGTTTAATGTTGGAGAGCTTAACATAGAATTTCATGCATGCACTCTTCTTTGTCTCGAGCCTTTCAAACATTCCAGCACTTCAAGTGAAGTTCTAAATTTAGTTTTGGCATTGATTTCATGCAAAGGAAAGATTTTAAATGTTCCAACAGCTCAAGAGGAGTTCTATAGTTGGAGATTGGCATAGCATTAGGCATGTTGGAAGTTTTGGCTCAAGCTTGAGCCTACCATCCATTTTTAATGTCAAAGAGATTTCATGCAAGGCATAAGACAAAAATATATTTTATTTGTAGGTTGAAATAACATAAGTTGGACTAAGTTGACCTCTTCTTCTTTTTTTAGTGATAATATCTTAGCTATTGTATACTTTTTTATATAATTTGGCTTTTTAGCCTTGAATTGTATCCCTCTTTTTGCAAGATAAAAAATTCTACCAAAGATTGAGTTGTAACCTTTTTTAGATTAATAGGACTATTTTTAATTTCTAGATATTGGTATAGTGTATTTATGTTAGTAATTTACACATGCAATAGAATTTTTCTTCCTTGACAAGTCCTAATTCTTACCTAGTTACTAGCTGATTAGATTATATATGTCAAGTTCTATTTTTAATGTCTTTTAGCTAAAGTTACAGTGGAATAAAGTGGGTTGTTAGTGCCTTAAATCAAGCCTATTCCACCATTTACCTTAAGCTTGAATTAATAGATAAAACCTTCTCATGAAATACTTATGCATGTGGTCAATTGGAGTTGAAGGTTCATCCCTTTTTTGTCTAGATCAGTGTTTTTAAGAGCTCAAATTGAGTGGATCAAATCAAAATTTATGTGTATCACCATAATTAGATGGGATTTTCCTTCAAGTTTCCTTTATCCTTTTCACTAGAAGTTCATAGCATAGAATAGATATCCTAATTGATATAATAAAGGGATATAGCCCTTAAAATCTAGAGATTCAATCCATATATTAGGTTACCCAAACCTAGGATTGTCTCCATGTGTTAGTAGATTGTGAAGGCCTAAAACTACCATCACAAGGGTGTGAGGCTGATTAACAATAGTTCATATAAAGTGTAACTTGGTTGTGAGTTATCTAACTCTTTGGAAAGGCAAGGACTCTCTCTGTGTGTGTGTGTGTGTGTGTGTGTGTGTGTGTGTGTGTGTGTGTGTGTGTGTGTGTGTGTGTGTGTGTGTGTGTATTCAAAATTAAATATTTTTGTGTAGTACATGTTATGACAGTGTTAAAATGAATAAGTTTTTAGATATATATAGCTTATAATGTTGCATCATGTTGTGTTCCTATAAGTTATAGTAATATGTAGTTTAAAACTTAGGGTATAGCCAAGTGGTACAACCCCATACTTGATTGATTATTATTATGTATGTGGGTCATTTGAATCTTGAAATCATAAGTTTGGTTGTGTATTAATTTAGTTATAAACTATTATAGTATGAGATATCATAGAGTAATACAATGTAAATGTATGTTAATCCTAGATGGTACATATTGTAGTTGATATGATTAGACTCACACCTGTGTTTAACTAATTTATTATATGAATGTTGGCTATTACTCTGAATATCATGTTTTGTGATAGTTGGTAGGAATTTGTGTATACATGCATAAAACCATTTGAGAGTGTATCATATGCTAAGATAAAATATTATGTGTTTTATGGAAACTATGATTTACTTGATTTTATCTAGTTGTTTAAATATAAGCTTGTGTTTCCATGTAATTATGGATACTCTATTATGACTGATTGTATAAAACTAGTAGTTATGTCTTAAGATACTAGACTATGATAATATTGGTTATCATAGGGTGTAGTATGTTTGGAAAATAATTATGATAGTAAAAAAACTATAGTTAAATGTGTATTAACCTAGATGGTATAAACTATAGTAATTATTTTTAGTGTGGGATATAAAATAATGTAAGATTCATTCATATTTTTGATGAAATAAATGTATGTTTTGGTTACTACTATGTTTAGCATGATATATGATGTATTTACTAGTAAGATGTAAATTAAATGAATCTTGTGGTTGAATTATGTTTGACCAATCTACATTACTGATATGGGGTAAGGAATGAGATGGACTTCACTGACTTACTAGTATCACAATGATAGATGAAGGTAGTCTAATCAATTAGTGTGTATGAATTTGATTGATCTATAGATCATTATTATTTATTATTCACAAAAATTTGGGCCAAATTATGTTTATTGAGACATTATCATTTTATGATCATGATTTACATGTTTGTGTAATATCTTACAATAGAACAGTTTTTTATGATACACTACATGTTTAGTTTTAGAAATCATAAAACACATGGGTACTTACTTATTTCTATGGATTCTTGCCATACCCATTAGAAATGTAATCATATGACCATACCCATGTATATGGTGGAACATCTATTCATTAATTTTGTATACATTAGAAATGTAGTATTTCCAGTTCATACTCATCATCATACATGTTAGGAGGTCTATGAAATAATGACATTATTGACATGTTATACTTATCAAGAATTATGTGAAGTAGCGATAGTATTAACCTATACACATCATTCTTTCCATATTTCCTAAATACTTTTCTCTAGAATGAGAAAACCACTCTCTAGGATAAAGAGATGTGTTGAGGGATACAAGATTTAGTGTAACTCTTCCTGGTCATTTATTTTAGCTTGTATGATGATATTGCATGCTCTTCAAAAGTTAGTGAAACTTCCACTTAGATATGTGGGACCATTCATGATAATAAAAGTGGTCAATCTTATAGTATATAGGATTATTTTGATGGTTTTAGACTTTGGGGTAGTCATGATAGATTCAATCCAAGTAAGTAATAATTGAAAACCATGGTTTCATAGTAGTGAGCTGTCAAAGAGTAGGGTCTGGTAGGACCAATACTCCAAGAATAGTGAAACTTGAGGGAACTACAATGAGTTATATAGGTAATTTACATTTATTTGCTTAATTTGATATCATATACCATGTTTTTAATTTGATAAATATATTTTTTAATTTATAACTTATGTTGGAATAAGAGTCATTGGGAACAATGACTAGCTTTAGAGAGAAGGATGCTATATCATGATTCTTCGCTTGGAAAAATTGCTAGATTATCTATGGATATCTATAGTTAACAAATTTAGATTTGGATATTTTTAACTAAGTTGTGAGATATATTTTATTATGGGATATTAGGATATTTTAGGTTACATGATCACACTACTATGAGTTAGTTGTAGGTATATGTTTACTTTATGATCATGTTGATTTGTCATTTCATTTATATTTTATGATGAATGTATATTATGATGGTTATGGTCTAAATACCTACTTTGTGTGAGGTTGATGCAAGATAACCCATCCCTCAGAGTGTGATGAAGGGAAAGCATCATCAGAGAGGGTGATTTAGATCAAGATGTTAGAGAATAATAGAGAAATTGGTTATAACCCTACACACACCATGTTATAAAGTACATATTAAATGCATAATATGAATTATTAACATTACCACATTCCTTATGTTATCTACATTTAATTAATTATATATGTGTGTATGTTAGGGTATGTAATCTTGTGTGATTACATGTTTTTTTACATTTATGATGCATCATTGTATTCTTTATTATTAATGTTTTAATTGAATACATATCTATGTGAATAAGTATTTAGAGATACCGTATGTATACTAACTTATGAATTAAAATTTGTCATTGTTTGAAATGCCTAATCAATTTAATAATAAAATACCAAATGCATTAGTCAAATTAATATGACAAATAATGTTAAAATACTATAGAGATAGTTATGCTTTAAAAAACTTCTGGAAGACAAAATTAATTGATTTAATTAATGCCATCATGAAATTAAAATAAAAATAAAGATAGGGAATTACATCTTTGAGGAAAATGAATTAAAATAAGAAATAAAAAAATGACAAGAATAAAACAAAAAAGATAAATAAATATTTTTTTAAAAGAACAAGATTTTAAAAAAGGAAATCAGGATTTTAAAATAAACTAAAACAAAAAAAATTGGAAAGTAGAATTTGATGGAAAGGGGAAAATATTTAAAACTACACTATGTTCCTTTGTCAAAGGAATAATGATACCCATTCAAGAGAGGATAAGGGAGAAGCAATAAATATTAGTAGAGAAGAGGAGAAGGATTGGAGAAGATAAGCAAGTAATAGAGAAGAAGCAATAAAGCATTTTTCTTAGGTAGGCTTCATGTTTAAATTCTAATATTTATCGATTTATATTAATAAATGTATTTGCATCTACTATAATGTATAGAAACATAAATATAGATTATATATATGAAAAAAATTATAAGGAGACTCATATTTAATAGATTGAGATGTAAAATGTGTATAAACCAAGGTTATGATTAGTGATTTACTATGTTAAACATATGACATATCAATTAGATTGGCAATCTATAAACACAAATTATTCTTAGCACTTACCACAATTTTACATAATCAAAACATCTTTGCTCTATAAATTTAGTGAGAAAAAAATGTGGAGGTGAGTTAATAGAAAGGAAGTTATGTTATAATTACACTTACGGTGTGTTTATGATTATTTAGTGCTAGTTGTATACAATTTATTAGCATTGATTGTATATGAATTTCTAAACTAGCACAGATTATATACAAATTATATATTAACAATTTGAATGATTGTTATTTTGATTTTCAAAACATATACAAATTATTATATTAACAGTTTATATCAGTGACTCCATAATGGATAAATCATGATATATGGGTTTTAGTGATTTATTTTCTCAAATTTGAAGATTGACCAATAGATTTAGTGAGCTGTATAACTTTGTATGACCTCTACATCAACTTGCAATGTCTACATTATCCATCAATTTGTATAATATATATAGGATACTAGAAATATATATGGCACTAGAATGGAAACAATGACTTAATATAAAGTACAAAATAAAATATGATCTTTACTATAAAAGAATAGTGATTTATATAGAGGTATATACTTACAAATATCATGAAAAATTTATGAAATTAGTTGTAGAAATTTATATAGAGGGATTTTATCAAGTGGTGATTTTATTATAAACACAAAGATTCATTGTATAGTAAAATGACTCATTTTAGAGGAGAATGATATTAATGTATTAAAAACCAACTGCACACCCCCATGTAAAACATTGGTATTCATCATATATAGCATCCTTTCATATTTACCCCATATAACATTGATATGGACAAGGGCGTATATATGGCCATCTCAAGTGTCTATAGTATTTATCTTATACTCCTCTTAAAGGTAGCCACACACACACACACACACACACACACACACACACACACATATATATATATATATATATATATATATATTCTATCAGACTTGTAACATATTAAGGTGAATATATATTTCCATATACTACAATAATTAATATCATATATATATATATATATATATATATATATATATATATATATATATATATATATATTAGTGACTTACATAGATCAGGTATATAGTAATGAGGATATATGGTAATCTAAAATATATGGACTACGTAGGTCATATAAGATTGTTTAGTTGGTGGAATAATACAGTAATCTAACTAAATAAAAATGATCAAAATCACTTTGAATTAATACATTTAAAATATGGATAATTAAGGGTCGATCTCAGTCTTAAATCAAAATGAATATATTTCCTATCTTATATCTCAAATCAGTATTGTCACAATAAAAATATAAATTTCAGAATTCCCATGATCTACTTGAATAATATACATGAAATTTATCTAAAGGTAATGTGTATGTTGAATATATATAATGGGAAAGTGAATGTAAATAGGCTGGGGAATTTATACACATAAATGGAAACTTTTAACATACTACTAGAAAGCTAAATTTCTTATTTTAACACCCTATTCTAGTAAAACAAGCCATATTATGCAATAATAATTGTTATGTTTTTATGTCTAAAGATAAAATTGGTATAATTAATAAAATTTTATTAATATATAAATTTACTCTTAGATGTGCATCCCTTTGAAAGAGCTTGTATATGAGTACATATAAATACGAATGAGATTTATATAATAGGATCAATGGAATTGATCTTATGGTAAGATGAAGATAATATGATATAAAAACATTTGGTATCCATTGTCAAATGATGAGTTTGACAAAGAAAATATATAACCTCAAATTTACTATGAGTGTTTTTGGTCAATATTTCTTAAAGTAATGAGACTTGAAATTGGTAGTTAGTCCAATTGGTAAAAGGACTATTGAACTTTATGAAAATAGTGTTATGTTAATAAAGTTATATCAATTAAGTATTCAACAGAGAATTTTAAGGATAATGACATCATTTATATTTTTAAACATACTTATGATAAAGGAAATAATATATCTGATGGTTTAGGATCCATTTAAAGAGTTTAAATGAATATTGTGTATGTTAGATTATATACCTCTAGGTTGTTGACAAAAATAAACACATATGGTAAAAAACCCCAATAATTGACAAACTATGCCAACATAAACTTCTAACCAAGTGTAATTTCATTTTCCTATGAAATTTAGTTAATTATATGGGAGATTCTTGATTAAGACATTTAAGTGAACATTGATACAATATTTACATATCATTGGATTACTTACATATGATGCATGTTTAATGTTCAAGTACTCATATTTAATAACTATATCTATATTTAAATGAATTTTTAAAATGATTCATAATGTGTTAGAGGGACCAAAACTATAACCATTTGGAAAAAGTATTCTAGAAGAGTAATTAATTATTATGTTATGTTCATACGAGGTGTAACTCAGTTGTGAGTTATCTGACTCTCTAGAAAGGCAATGATATTATTTTATACATGTTCATTTTGATGTGCTCTCTTGATATTAGATATTAGTGATATGTGATGTAATATTCTTGTTTTCTTTTAACATGCTTTGAGTATTTCATATAGACTCTATAGATTCTCAGGGTGTAATCTATTTTTAGTATATGTGTTTAATTTAAAAAATCATGTACTTCTAGCTAACCCCAGTGGGGTTATTACATTCTCTTTAAACACCATTCATATATATCTAATGGTATAAAACTTGGTCAACAATATAAACCAATGAGTCTCAAAATATCTCATAAAACTAATTTTACTCTATACTTTAATGACCACTTATTTATTCTAAACTTATTCCATCATTTCCTTAATACAAGAAATTCTTGATTTTTTATTAATACACATGTAGAGCCTATATAAGTTATATTTATGTTAATTTTCATGTTAATTATAAATATTTCAAGGGACCATTTTAAAATATTATAGCTTAGACAAACTTAGATTAGCTTATGAACACAAAATAGTCCTCTCAACTTTTTTATATACCTTACACAATTCGATTATCTTCTATTACATGAAGAAATCACATATTTTAATTAAAATAAAATCATAGCCTATAAATGTTTCTTAATAAATATATTCCATATTGTTTTTATATATCAAACAACCATTATAAATAATACTACATTTAGAAATGTGTATTCATTATACATATATTATCTATTCCAAAATTTACTTGTTTATAACACTATTATATATTCAAACAACCAATAGATAATCATCCTCTTGATTATTTCAATCACTTTTAAAATTTACACATAAAATTTTCCATTTAACCTATGGCCATACTAATTTAATGTCATCCCAAGAAGACAAATATATGCTGAAGTTTAATACCTTAGTATTAGTTTACTATGCATTTGCATACATAGTTGAATATAATTATCTTTATATGTGTGTGTGTCTATCTACACACACACACACACCCATTTATGCATACAAATAAGATAAGTTTCCAAGTACTAGTGATGTCATTATTTAATCTCAAATTTATCATTGGAGTTGATAACATACAAATCTATCAAAATATTTAAATGAATTTGTATGTATGTGTGTGCATATGTATGTAATATACATACATACATATACATACATACATACATACATACATACATACATACATACATACATACATATATATATATATATATATATATATATATATATATGTATGTGTGTATGTATGTATGTATGTATGTATGTATGTATATGTATGTATGTATATTACATACATATGCACACACATACATACAAATTCATTTAAATATTTTGATAGATTTGTATGTTATCAACTCAAATGATAAATTTGAGATTAAATAATGACATCACTAGTACATACATACATACATATACATATATATATATATATATATATATATATATATATATATATTCTTATCTATATTAAATGTTTATGTTTTGAATATTCTAGTTTTAATCCTTAAAACAAATGAATAAAATTACAAGTAAATACACACACACACACACACACACACACACACACACACACACACACACACACACACACACACACACACACACACACACACACACACACACACACACACACACACACACACACACACACACACACACACACACACACACACACACACACACACACACACACACACACACACACACACACACACACACATCCTTATATATATCCTTATATATATATATATATATATATATATATATATATATATATATATATATATATATATATATCTTTCACCTAACCAAGGCATGTAGTCAATAAATCTTTAACATAATCGATCTAGAATTAGTTATAGTAACACATTTATATCATGATCATCTTGTATAAGATTTTAAAAATATGTTATACCAATTAAGTTCCATAGAATTTATGCATGCCTAATCCCTATACCATATAATATTCCTGACAATAATGAAGCTCACCCATTATTACTAGTTCACAAGAATAGAAAAAAACATAGAATGTTTCCCATTTTTATGATTTCTAAATTTTTTTATAATAATATAATTAGCATATATGTTAACTATCAATGTTTGGGTCTCTATTGGCCAATTTTTTTCCCACATATAGAAATTTGCCTAGATAGATCATTTTTTGGAAGTTTCAACATGGAGTGACAAGATGAAAAAAGTTTGTAATTGAGTGGGGGACCAAATAATGAAGAAGAAGATAAAATTTCACTTAAAAATCTTTTGAAACACTTTAAGCAGGCTTAAAGTTTGTTTTATTGATCTTTGAGAAGCAAGTCTTGAAACAAGTCTAAGATTACAAGGTGAAAAGGACCAGTAGGTTCTCATGGAATTTAAAGGATTTAGGGACATGAAAAGTATTGCACAAAGTCTTAAAATTTCATTAGATCTTTCTAAATAGACAACAATTTCTTGCACTAGTCTAAAAGAACCAAATTGTTAAGAACATGTCATGAAAAAATGAATAGGTTATCTTGATTTTGTAATTAATAAATCACTTAGGGAAATATTCAAGGACAAAAAATCACATGGACATGAATTTACTCATGCCTAAATCATGCTCTAAAAATTTCATGTCTTGATGTCTTTTATATCTCAAGATATAAAGCTTCAAATTTAGACTTGCAGAGTGAAATGTTCACAGGGACGTCAAGTTTAAGCTTCATGAAATAGTCATTTGAATTCAAATGTCTCTAGGGTGAATGAGAAAGTGAAAAGTGTCCAAATATCAAGATATAAAATAAATATCTAATGGTGAGTGGGAAATCTATGATGTTAGTAGGTCCAAGTAGATATACAATGTGTATTTGATCATGTATTAAAGATGAATAGTGAGAATCAAGTCAAAAATTTAGTATCAATGAGAAGCTACCGAGTGAAAATATCTTGAGAACCCATCTAAGATCTAATGATACACATTAACTAATAAGGCTAGTGGGCCCAAGCTGATCAATGGTGCACATTTAATCATACCAAAGTAGATCGATGGTGAGTGATAATTCAACAAGATAGTAAATCTCAAATATAAATGATAAGTTACCAATTATCTCAACCAAATTAATCTAGCAATAGATATTTGGCTCACATTTATTTGTACAAAGGGAGATTAATGGTATATGTGAGGTCAAGAAGTCAAAGGTCTAACAGTAAGATCTTATGGGATGAATGTAAAACTAAAAATTGGCACATTATGAGAATCTTAGATCAATATCAAAGGCTAAAATTTAAATTCAAAAGCTAAGGGACTTCAACGGAGATAAAATTTGACTCAGATCAAACTAGGGTAAATATTGTAAAGGATGTCATTAAAGCTTAGTCAAGACCTCTGTTGGAGGATCTAGAACATGTAGACTCAACTTTCTTGTGTTTTCAACATCATGTACAATAAATCCTTAGCTTCCACAAGTTTTTATGTAATAATAGGTCTATCTAGACCCAATATAGTTCAAGAATGATTTTATGTATTCTGTAATCTCTTTAACATATTGACTATAGGAAATCCAATAAATTGGATTGGTTTTCAATTTATAGTGAGACCTATGCTCAAATTTTAAAGTAAGGGGGAAAATATGTGATTATGAATAAGTATATCATCTATAAAATTTATAGCTTTAGTAAACAATAACATTCAACCACCTAAAGTAGACATAGTATGGCTCTGTTAGTTTCAAGATATGAAGATTTTATCCTCATGAACAAGCCAATTTCAAGATACCATAGAGTCCCAAGATGGAGATCTGGTGATTAGAGAAAGTAATGGGATTATTTAATATATTTTCAAGGTTCTTAAGGATTTTTATTCATATCAAGATCATGAATCATCATCCTAAGACACTTTCTTATCTCCTAGTACAATTTTCTCAACCAATGAGAAGATTCAAGGACTATTAGAGTAAATGAAGGCTATTTTGTCTATGATGTATTAATTAACCTTGATATGATAAAAAAATGGTGGATCATTAATTAAAATATGGTGGTAACTCATTTAATGATCTTAGATGGAATGTTCCCCCTCTCCTCCCCTTTCTCTATATCTTTTATTTTTTGACACGTTGTATCTCTCTCTTAGTTTTTAGAATAAAATATCTCTCTCACTTTTGATAAAAACAAACTCTCTTAATTATGAAGAGGAGAGATTCTCATTTAATAAGGCTAGAGCCTATCAAAATTTATATGAAAGACCTCTTGAATAAATAAATAATTTCTTTACCTATCTTTCACCTCTTAATTATGTGTATCAAATCTTGTGCATGATGGCATTGTGGAGGGGAATCTTCCATGCCCATTGTCCTTCTTTCTTGCTCATTTTTAGGTGTCTTCAAGTTAGTTACAGGTCTAAGTTAGTATTATTTCTTTCATTGATGCAAGCTCTCATTGATTCTTATAACTCCTCTTTGCCTTCATTCATTTCTTCCTAAACCTGGATTATGAAATACTTATGCAAATAGCTAAGTTTTATGAGATTTTGTGAGCTAGTATTGTGTTATGCTTCCTCAATGTTTACTTCATACTTATGTGAGTTCTCATTTAAATTTAGTGTATCACCCATTTTAATTTCTTAGGAGCCCTATTTCCCCCTTATCTAACCCTTTTCCTAGTGTAAAAATTAGTATAGGTGATCTATCAAGAGGAAGGGGGCCTTCTTTGGAGGTTTAACCACACCATAGGATACCCTAGCCTAGGGTTATTCTAATAGTGTAGCTCAATTGGAGAGAGCCTAAAATATCCTCTCCAAGGGTACAGATTAATGCTATAATAGTTTTTGTCATATCTATTAGGACTTTAGTTCAAATAATATTAGCTAAAGTTTGATGCTAGTTTGATAAATTTGTAGCAATTATAGCTTCCAAGTAATAGCATTTGGCAACTCTAAAAGAAGATTCAACATTTTGGTAGAAGACCAGTGACTACATCTCATGCCAAAGGTGACTACAAGGTTAGGTTTTATAGGTATTACCTTTAAACTCATTTAATTTCCTTTAAACTCATATAAAAGATTAATTTTTTCTAATACACACCCATGTAAAGGCAACTTTATTCCTAAGTCAATTTCAAGGCCTACCCCTACAAGAAGATCTTTGTTAAACCCTTTCATTGCCATGACAGCCCCTATATTTTTCACCTTTATGTATTTTAATGTCCAAATTCCTTTGGACCTCCCTCAATATGATCTTATTATAGTAGTAGATCTTAAAAGTGTCCCTTATTTTACTAGAGACCAAGCTATAACCCATTTTGAGCACCTCATGGATAAGCCAACTTTTGTAACATTCATGATATTAATGAGTAAAATGTAGTAATTAGGTTATTAGCCATCTCTTTCAAAAGTAAAGCCTTATATTGGTATAGAATCCTTTTTGCTAATTTTATTACATCATGGGATCAATTAGGGGATGAATTTTGTAAGATATTTGAAGGTAAAAGTGACCATTTATCACTTCTATAATAGTTGATCGTAATAAAAAGAGCCGCTCATGAAGTCATACAAGACTTCAATACAAGGTTCCAAAAAACTTGGGATAAAATCCAAATATATATTAGGCTTACCCCTAACTTTACCTTCCTTTACTATTTGAAGGCCTTAAATAGTGACATTGCAGTAATGATCCAATCCATGGGATGAAACACATTTCCAAATGCATATGAAAGCAAAATTAGAGTAAACAATTATCTGGTGTAAGCTGGTAAGCTTACACCTAGACCAAAAATGCCCTTGTTCCTTGAGATCATACTAACCCCTATTTCTATTCCTCCCCTTGATGTCATTCCTCCTATGCCTACAATTTTTTCTATAACCTCACCTAATCAAGAAAAGACTTCCACTCATCAATCTAGTGATTTTCAAGAACAAAAGAACTTTCAAGAGCTTAAAATCATGTTTTAATAATTGGGAAATGAATTGTTGAATGTTAAGAGGCAAAAAGATTTCAATAGGCCCTATCAAGCCTCATATCAACCTTAGAAATGATCTTATCAAGAAAATAGGCCACCCTATAAAGGGAAATTCAAAGGCCAAGGTCAATGTTAAAGACAAAGGTAGCCTAACTATGTTAGGCAAAATAACTATAATCCAAATGCTACAAGCACTTCAAAAAATTTGGCCCCCATCCAAAATAATGTTTATCAAAAATTTGAGGGTACCATGCATTGGAATAAGTCTTTTGGGAAATCCATTTTTATAACCAATAATTTCACTCAAGCTTTCAATGATCTATGGAAGTAAGTTTCTAATTATGGGTACAATCAAGCTCTTATGGATCAAAACATAGAGGTACCATGATGACAAAACTAGAAGATCCTCAATAAGGTCAAATCCATGATCAAGGAACAAGACAATTTGGTGATACAATGGTGAATTATGAGCAAGAAGAGTGTTATTCACTTGATTGGCAAGCTAGTTCTAGCTAGGCATACATTCTAGTGGTAGTAAATATAAGGTTAAAAAAAAGGAACGTGGATGGTTACCAAGAAGTAGTCAAGGAGCCTCTTACCATTATTCCTTCAATAACAAAACCAAATGAGCCTGTTGCTACTCCAAAGATCCTAATTTATTCAAAGAATCAAAATCAAGGGAATGTCTTTGTCCCACAAAACTCATAAATGCAAGGTGCAGTTGTGGCTCCCAAAGCACAGACAAAGGTTGGTGGTTCACCCATCAACATTATGGAATAAATGAAAAGGTCTAGTATGAGTGTGATAATGTGTGATATTATCTATATGCCTGGTTAAGTACACATCCTCTAATAAGGTTTGTCAAGAATTAATCTTTCTAAGAAACCACCAAATAAATAAAATGTGGTTATAACTAATATAACAAAAAAACCTAGTGAAGGGAAATCAGATAAGATGGTCAAGTGTCCTCCCTTATACATTTTAGTGATCATTGGTAACTCTTTGGTGCATAATTACTTGGTATATAGTGGGGATAGCACCTCAATAATGCTAAAGTTTTTAGCAGACCGGCTTGGTCTAAAATATGAGCCTTAGTCTAAAAGAGTTATACAACTTGATGTTTATTCTACCAAGCCATCTAGTATCATGAAGGACCTAAAATTGACCTTACATGTTTGTCCTAGTGTCTCATTGATTAAATATGTGTTGATCCTTGATGTGCCTCCTTGTTTTTCATTATGCTTATCTAGATAATTTATAGAAAAGATTAGAGGTTATCTTGTAGTAGATTTTTCATACATGGCATTCAGAATAAGATATAGAACCAAGGTATCCATCAAGGCTAAGCCCATTTCACAATTAAACATTATAACTTATGGAACAAATATCATAAACCTCAATTTCACCATCCTTGATGAGGATGAACTCATAGTTGGTTAATAATTAAACACTCATCTTGAAAAAATACCAGATATGTTCTTAGATGAATTATGGAATGAAAATCAGTCAATTGATCCCTTAGAAGGAGTTGAAGAAAGAGACATGGGTGTCTACTACCTACATGAGGATAATCAGTCCATGTCATCCCTCATTGGACCTCAAAAATATCTTAGTGGCTTATGTAAATTTTTCTATGATATTTCAAGGAGAAAATATGGAGTGGGTTAAGGTGAAATGATAATATCCCCCTCCAATGACAAGTATTTATCTTCTTATATATTCTAATTCAATTTATCTTGTAATGTAGTAGAATATGAGGGTCTTAGTCATGGCTTTCAATGGGATAATAACAGAGGGATCAAACAATTACAAGTTTATGGCGATAGTGAGTTGATAGTGCACTAGGTTAGGGGCTAGAATATCACCAATAACCATTTGATAAAGTCTTATAAACATAGGGTATGGGACCTAATTGAGGATTTTGAAGCCTTTAACATCCAAGCAATACCAAGAACCTAGAATTATAAGGTTGATAGATTAGTATTTATGGTAGCTCAATTTGATATCCCAAAAGAGTTGAAAAAGACCAAAATGTAACCACATGTCAAAGTGGTAGTAAGACCACCAGTGCTAGATAATTAATCTCATTGGTAGGTCTTTGAGAATCATAAGCAAATTGCTTATTTTTTGTAGTAGGAAGGAGAGTTCTCCTCCATAAAGTAGGAAAATTTACAATTTAAATATGAGGAGCAAATTTTTTAATTAATATATATACAGATTCCTAAATGGTTGGTCACCCTTGAAGGTCTCTTCCATGAAGGATATCATATGAGAAAAGACAAGGTAGTGATATCAACCAATGAAGAGAACTATGGAAGAGTCTTTATCTTCAAGGACAAACTCCTCAAGCTTGGGAAGGTAAGCACTAAAGTTGAAAGGCATGATTTCATATAACTTTGTAAAGAATATGCAAACATATTTTCTTGGGAATATAATGATCTAAGATAATTTGATCCCAAGTTAGACTAGCATACTATAGAACTAGAGGCTAATACCAAGCCTATCAGATAGAAGTAGAGGCTTATAAACCCAAAATAGAAGAGCTTATGAGGAAATAATTAACCAAATTAATTTAATCCTAGATCATATTTCTCATTAAGCACTCCTCATTGGTAGCTGATTTGGTACCTATGAGGAAAAAGAGAGAGGAAATCAAATTGTGTGTTGATTTTAGGGATATAAATAAGGTCTCTTTGAAATATCACTACCCCTTACCATCGATGGAGTAACTCCTTTAGATAGTTGTTGGTACACAACATTTTCCCATTTTGGATGGGTAATCAAGTTACAAACAAGTTTTGGTAAGAAAGGAAGATCAGTATAAGACTATCTTCACCACAAAGTGGGGAACATATGCTTACTATAAGATGCATTTTAGATTGTCAGATTCTAGGGCCACTTTCCAAAGAGCCATGGGCATGGATTTCTAAGGGTTACTAAATCACATGGTACTATTTTACTTGGATGAAATCATAATTTTATCCAAGAAAGATAGTGAACACTTAGATCATCTGAGGTTGATCTTTGAAAGATGTATATAGTATGGGATCTCTTTAAATCCCAAGAAATATGTGTTTGTTTTTTATAAAGGAAAACTTTTGGGTCACATTATTTCAAAGGAAGGAATATCCATTGACTCTAATAGAATAAGTGCTATCTTAGCATTATCTCTACCCAAGCACAAGAAAAGAATCCAGAAATTCCTTGGGAAGATTAACTTTGTGAGAAGGCTTATACCCAGTTTTGCAAACTTGGTCAAACCCATCACTACCATGATGAAGAGGATCCAAGTGTTTACTTGGTCAAATGAAGGTAAAATAGCATTTGAGGTCATCAAGAAAGCCATTACCTAAGCACCCTTGCTCATGAATCCTAATTTCTTAAAGGATTTCATATTGTACACTTTTTCCAATATTGAAAACATATCATCTATATTGATGTAGAATAATGGTGAAAGACTTAAGTAGCCAATTGCCTTTTTTAGTCAAGGTCTAGAAGGATATAAGGTGAGGTACAATTTTATAGAAAAGTAGGTTATTGTAGCTTTAAGGAGCCTAAAATTTGTTAGGCCACTACTCTCTAATAGTAAGGTTCATCTTATGGTGTCTCATCTTAGAGTGAGGGATTTTCTCCTCAACAAGGATTTGAATGAGAAATGAGAAAGATGGATTACCAAGGTTACGAAGTATGATGTGGAGATCAAGGTCACCAAGCTATTAAGAGGTAAAGGCTTGTGTGAGTATATGGTGGATAACCTTCAAGAAGACAAAGAAGTTTTTTTGTTGACACAAACCAGCTCATAAATATATACACCTCCACTTCATAATAGCTTGCTCCAAGATATGACACACTTATTAATAATAAGAGAATTCCCTCAAGGTTTAGATAGAGAAGAAAGAAGGTATTTTAGGCTTTAGTCCATACCTTATGAATTAGTTGATAATTGTTATTTTATAAGGGACCTCAATGGGGTACTTCTAAGGTGCATTGATGACAATCAAGTGATAGAGCTCTTGGAGTAGTTTCATGACGGACCTACACGAGGCCATTTTTCTCCAAGAATCACATAAGTAAAGGTAATGAGAGATAGCTATTATTGTCCTAGCCTTTTCAAATATGCCTATGCATGGGTCAAAAAATGCCAAAAGTGTGCTCTATTTATAGGAAAGTAGAGATTAGCAACTCTTCCACTCAACCTAATTCAGGATGAGTAACCCTTCATGCAATGGTGGTTAGACTTCATAGGAGTGATAAATCCACCTTCAAGTGTAGGATATAAATGGGTGTTCACTATAAATAACTACTTCACCAAGTGCGTAGAAGAAATTGTTTTGAAATAAGCTAATGAAATAATATTATTGGACTTCTATGATAATATAGTGACCAAGTTTGGTGTCCCAACTACTATAATTTTAGATCATTCCTTAAAATTTGTGGGCATGAAGATAAGTGAATGGACACTTAAAATGGGCATATACCTCATCACATCCTCTAATTACTACCCTCAAGGTAGTGGACTAGTAGAGTCCACAAACAATAACTTGATAAGGATTATCAAGAGGGCCATGAAAGAAAATCAAAAAGTGTGCCATACAAAGCTAAGTACAACCTTATGGGTTGATACAGTGACTCCCAAAGCTACCATTATAAATTATCCATATGTCCTTGTATATGAAATGGAATCCAAGTTTCCCATTTCTCTTGAACTACCTACTTTAGAGTTATCCCATCAACTTGAGTTGATGGAAAGTGAGCCTATGAACATGAGGATGATAGAGGTCATGGAGCTTGAAGAAACTAGGGACCTTGCAATGAATACATTAGGTCACATCAAGCTCAGGTCAAAAAACCCTTTGACAAGAGAGCCATAACAAGGGACTTTAAGGAAGGGGACATAATCCTTAAATGAGACTCAAATAAGGTCAATCTAGGCAACCGTACAAAATTTGATAACTTATGGAGTGGTCTTTATTTGATCTATGGATGAAAAAAACATAATTATTTTTAGTTTGCCTAACTAGATAGAGAAGTATTACCCATCATACTCAATGGAATTCATTTCAAGCCTTGTTATTAGAATATTTTGTAGCTTTTGTATTATATTTTATCATATTAGAGTAGTTTTCTATGCTTTCCTCTAAGTGTCTTGGGCATAATTCTTTTTTGTTATGTGTTTCCCTTTCAATAAGTGCCTTGGGCATGGTTTTAGATTTGTTTCTTTTCTCTATTTGCTTCAAATAAGCTGTTTTAGGAAGCCTCAACCTTCCATAAATCTCACAATAGTTTTAGTTGGGAATAAATCATAAGACTCCATGCCTAATGGATTAGTTTAAGGATACTAGTCTCTTGCATAACAGGCATGTAATCCCAAGATGTCACCATAAATGTTGTTCAATTTTGGCCCACATATAAAAATTTACCTAGATAGATCAATTTATAGAAGTTTTGGGATGGAGTGATAAGCTGAATAGAGTTATTGATTGAGTGGGGGACCAAATAATGAATAATAAGATCAAATGTCACTTAAAAATGTTTTGAAACACTTTAAGCAATCTTAAAGTGTGTTTGATTGATCTTTTAAAAGAAATTCTTGAAACAAGTCTAAGATTACAATGTGAAAAGGACCAATAGGTTATCATGGCATTGAAAGCATTTAGGGGCATGAAATAGATTTCATAAAGTCTTAGAATTTAATTTAAGCCTTATAAAGAGACAATAGTTTCTTACATAAATCTAGAAGAACTAGATTATCACATAGAAATGAATGGGTCAGCTTGATTGTGCATTTAATAAATACACTTAGGGAAATATTTAGGGCTAAAATATCACATGGACATGAAGTTATTCATTCCTAAATCATTCTCTACAAATTTCATGTCTTGATATCTTTTTTATCTCAAGATATAAATCTTCAAAGTTAGATTTTCAGAGTGAAACATGCATGAAGATGTCAAGTTTAAGCTTCATGAAATAGATGTTTGAATTTAAATGTATCTAGGGTGAATGTGCAAGTGATAAGTGTCTAAATCTTAGGATCTAAGGTTAAGATCTAATGGTAAGTGGGTAATATATTATGTCAGTGAGTCCAAGCAGATATATGGTACACATTTGATTATGTATCAAAGATCAATAATGAGCATCAAGTCAAAAAGTTAGCATAAATGAGAATTTTCTAAGTGGTAATATCTTAGGTACCCATCAAATATTCAATGTTACATATCAACTGATAAGGTCAGTGGGCCCAAGATTATCAATAGTGTGCATTTAATCATACCAAAGTAGATCGATATGAGTGAGAAGTCAATAAGTCAGTAAATATTAAAGCTAATTGAGAAGCTACCAAGTGTCTCAACCACATTAATCTAGAAAAATATCTATGGCTCATGTTCATTTGTATAAATGTAGATCGATGGTGCACGTGAGGTCAAGAATTAAACGGCTAATAGTAAGATCATGTGGGATGAATGTAGAGCTAAAAATTGGCACATTATGAGAAGCCTAGACCGAGATCAATGACTAAAATTAAAAGTCAAAAGCTAAGGGATTCAATGGAGATCAAATTCAACTTGGGTCAAACTAGGGTAAATATTGTAAAAGACTCCATTGAGGCTTAGTCGAGACCTCTATTAGAGGATCTAGAGTATGTAGACTTAGTTTTTTTGTGTTTTCAACACTGCATATAATAAAACCTTACCTTCTATAAGTTTTAGAGGTATAATAGGTCTATTTAGACCCAATATAGTTTAATAATGATGATATGTGGTCTATAATCTCTTTGACATATTTACTATAGTAAAACCAATATATTGGATTGGTTTTCAATCTATAGTGAGACCTATGCTCAGATTTTGAAGTAGGGGGCAAGTACATGATTATGAATAAGTGTCTTATCTATTGAAGTTATATATTTGACAAAAAAACATTCAACCACCTAAAGTAGACATAACATGGCTCTGTTAGTTTCAATATGAGAATTTTGTCCTCATGAACAAGTCAAGCACAAGATGGTACAGAGTCCCAACATGGAGATTTTTGATTGGAGAAAGCAATAGGAGAATTTAATAGATTATTAGGGTGCCTAAGGGTTTTTATTCATAGCAGTATCATGACTCATCATCTTAAGACACTTTCTTGTTTCCTAGTGCATTTTTCTTAACCAATGGGAATATTTAGGGACTATTAGAGTAAATGAATGCTATTTTTTCTATGATGTATTAACCTTAATTTGATCAAAAGATGGTGGATAATTAATTGAAATATGGTGAAAGATAATTTAATGATATAAAATGGAGTGTTCCCCCCATCCTCCCCTTTCTCTATATCTTTCATTTTATGACATATTGTATCTCTCTCTCAATTTTTAGAAGAAAATATCTCTCACTTTTGATTAAAAAATATCTCTAAATTTTAAAGAGCATAGACTCTAATTTGATAATGCTAGACCCTATCAAAATTTATATTGAATACCTCTTAAATAAATAAATATTTTTTCTACATATCTATCCCCTCTAATATATGTGTAGTAAAGCTTGTGCATGATGGCATTGTGAAGGAGAATCTTCCATGCCCATTGTCCTTCTTTCTTGATCATTTATAGGTGTATTTAAGTTAGTTGTAATTATAAGTTAGAGTTTTTTATTTCATTTATGCAATCTCTCAATGAGTCTTATAACTCCTCTTTTCCTTCATTCATTTCTTTCTAAACCTAGCTTATGAAACACTTATGCAACTAGCTAAGTTTTGTGAGATTATGTGAGCTAGTATTGTCTTATGCTTCCTCAGTGTTTACTTCATGCTTATGTGATTTATCAATTAAATTTAGTACATCATCATTTTAAATTTATTAGGTTCCCTATTTCCCCCTTTTCTAACCCTTTTTCAAGTGCAAACATTAGTATAGGTGATCCATTAAGAGGAAATCAACCTTCTCTAGAGGTTCAACCTCACCAAAGGATACCCACAACCTGGGTTTATTCCCATAGTGTAGCTCAATTAGAGAGATAATGATGAACCCTCTCCAATAGTTCAAATTGATGATAAAATATGCTCATATATTCTAAAATAAATTCCTAGTTTTCTTCTTAAATATGGCTCAGTCTCATCTCTATAGTCCCGAGGATGGAACTAAGTTCCACCCCTAGGTCTATAGCCCTAAACCCTAGGGTTTTAGTGTAATATTTTAACATATAAAATTTATTTTTATTTATATTAAATATAATTATCATGTGTATAGGCATGTGGATGGAATTGAGTTCTAACCCTATGTCTATAGTCATGAAACCCTAATTTTATTATATCCTAAAACTACCATTTCAAACATTCAAATAATGTATATTAAAACCCATAAAAAGAACCACATTTCCTTTCCATCCAAGTCTATAATTAATTATTAAAATTAAAAACTTAAGATGAACCGACCTAGGTATATAGTGGATACCATTTCAATGTGTGGAATGATAGCTTTTCTTCTCTTTAGCCAAGCTCTATTCTCTTCTCTCCCTATCATATTCCCATTTTTCTCTTATTATTTATAAAAAAACCTATGCATGTTTTGCATGACCATTCCACTCTTTAACTAAATTTTAAGTTATCCATTATGAACTCACCTCCACTTTCACCTAATTTATATGTCAAGTCTGCTAAATCACATTACATGCCATAAATTTCCTACATGGATGCCATATATATTGCCTCCATCATTTTGAATAGCCAAGTCAACTCAATAAGCTAAAAAACTAATTTCTTCCCCTTTGAACTTCATCGTATTTTCAAATAAACATTGTCAAACCAAACAAAATCTAAAGTTTCAAAGTTCCTTTTTAATTAAATTTATTTGGCTGATTTCACCCTATTTTACCCCCTTTTTATGTCACTAAAAATGGGTAATAAGCAAAATAATCAAACAATATTAAAAACACTCATAATTATACCAACGATAATTTATCCAAGGTTAACACGTTATAGTTTAGTTCCTCTAAATATTTTAAGAAACATAACCACTCAATTCATAGACTTCACATATTATGTTAATCATGATTAATGATGAACTCAAATAAATTAGACATGCCTTATTCACTAAAAGGACAAACAATGCAAGAAATATTTATCATTTTATCATAATTATGATTATAATTCATTTTACTTAATAAAAAAGGAGGGAGAGAGAGAGAGAGAGAGAGAGAGAGAGAGAGAGAGAGAGAGAGAGAGAGAGAGAGAGAGAGAGAGAGAGAGAGAGAGAGAGAGAAAGAGTAGGTTTTGATCAATTCTCTCAGTCCCTATTCCTAAAATTTATACCCCCTTTATGATGATACTCTCCTTTTGTTCCACTTGTGAGGTAAAAATACTCCTACAACCACTTTGATAGAAAAAAGGATAGTTATTCCAATATTATAACAAATATTCATATACTTAGAATATTTAATCATCAATAAGTTGTTGTAATGAAAAATATCTACAATGAAATCATAGTCAACATGATCATAGAACATAATATAAACATATGAAAATGTTCTCAATATAACTAATCACCAAAACAAATAATATGACTAACAATTGTATATCACACATAACCAGATCAAACATAAATATCATAACTAAAAATCATTAGTCCCATATACCCTACTAATACTTAAGTAGTTTTGTAGAGTGGGATAGGGTATAATAACAAAATTCTCCAAGTATGACTTAGGGCAAAAGTGTGAGTGAAACTAGAGTGAATAAAGTGTATATGATATGAGTGGAATGAAATATGACACTTATATATACTGATCCAATAGCCAAAATTATCCCTAAACTCTAAATTAATGGTATCATCTTGGTTAATATGGTTTAAAGAATTTGGATGACACATAATGGTTTTAGTCAGGTTGATACATTATATATGTCATAGGATAGGATCATAACTACATCAAGATGGATAATATAGTACATGAATGGAAAAGGCACTAAAAATATGGTATCATCTTGGAAAATACAATAGGATATAAGGGAAACTATCACATTTGAAAAAGGATAAGATGGATTAAGTGAATGGAAATATAGTCTTAAGAAGTTAGAATGATAATAGGAATGTTTTAATTATGATATAATAATAAAATATCTCACAAAACATTATGAGCCTACCCACTCTTTTATTGTTACACCCTTGTAGGCATGCACTCAGGATATTTATTATCAATAATTTTCTAAAAGAGAAAGAATATTAAATGACAAAGTGAAAATATCATGTTTATATAATAGATATGTAAATTGGGAAGAATAGGGTAGATTTTATGTGTGTCTCAATGTATATATGTATCACAGATAAGTGCTAAATCCATCTTGAATGTGATATTGATTTATTTATTTATTTATGGTTCCATTTAAATAATTTATCACACCACCAACATTTGAGGTTTATGTGCCAACCATAAGGATGGGTTTGATTTTATAAAATAGTTGTTGTTAGGAGCATGTAGGTTATGACCAATATAGTTCATTATCAATTGGTGATAACAATTGTAACTGTCAGAATTAACCCATGTACAAGTGGAATACTCTTAAATTCTAGATATGTTTGTGTAGGATATTTAGAATATTTAAATTAGACACCGAGGCTATCATAGGCGTATAATATCATAGCATAAAGGTTAGCACATAATATAGAATAAAAGTGTGATAGGATGGTGAATTAGGACCTTGTTTAGGGGATCAAATCATGCATGGTATATATATGTCAAGCTTATCATTTTAAAGTAATGAAGACCAAATTTTAGTATCTACAGATACATCGATTCATAGATATAGGACATTCAAATACTTAGGGGCCATGCCAATGCTATGGGAATCTCATTTCATAGGTCACATCATTATAAATTATGTCTTTTTATTACCTTTTATATTTATCATGTTGAGCTGAATTTATTGTTTACACATGTCTTACCCTTGATTATATTCTTAATAGTGCTAAATTTCATGGATATTATACTTATTTATGAGTGACATTGATATAGATTTTTTATTTGATAGGGTAAAATACCTTGTTATATAGGGACTAAGAACCATAGTAGAGAGTTATAAAACAAGAAATAGCTAATTAACCCCACAAGAGGAAAAATAAAATAAAGAAAATAAAATAGATTAGGAGGGGGGCCCTTTAATGGTTCCTTTTCTTATTCAGTCTTCTTCTCTACTTCAACCCACTTGTTCTTGGAAACTTTATCCCTCATTCTATTACCAAGTCCTTCAATGCCATCTTTGGTAAGGATCATCCATGGCCTTTTCTTCCCTTATTAATGCAATGGGTTTCTATTTATGGGAATAATGTTATGGATCTTGGGGAGGTCTCTGTCACCTTCAAGTGTTGATTTATGGGATTCCTATCTACCTTGTTATAATGGTCAAAAGATTGGATAGTCATGTTCACTTATCTATTCAAGGCATTCCATTCTTATATGAATCCCACCATATTCATCTTGGCCTCATGCAACTTATTGTTGAATATTTACAACTACTCTTTATTTTTTTTCATTTCTTCTGATAGGAGAAAGTTTCCTTTGCCAATGACTTGCTCAGTGGTCCCCTCATCCAATATGATCCTGTAAATATTGAAATTGATATATATTGATAATGTAGACTAGTTTGATTTTTTCTATGCTTCATCATTTTTATTTTATTTCTTATAGGATAATCATTTATATTTATTTATGTGGCTCTTTCCTTAGTGTCTGTTGTTATTTTATTGTGTATCATTATATTCATCTTTCTTTAGGTACTTGCTTCCATGTGTAACAATATTTGATTGAATATATAATTATATCTTTCTTTCTTTGGGACCTTGTCTTCATAGTGACTTTGGATAGATTCAATGTATCATTGTATGCCTCTTCATTTGGGCCATTTTATTAATCTATGACTTTTTCCTTATATTTCCCTTACCTTCTTATGTGACATTTGATTGTACATTGAGTTTAGATCTTGCCTTATATGACATTGAGTTTTATTTTTTGTGTCTTTAATTTGTGTCATGTCCTTGACATTTGTGTTCTTGAGTGGATAAATCTAGGATTTTATGCTGATTTTTTGGTGTCATGATCCACATCACACACCATATTTTTTATATGTAAGTCCATGATCAATTCATGCACCTCCCTATGTAGGGTTATTATTAATTGGTTAAATATGTGATGATACTAATATGTTCTTAATTATTATATCTATATTGACATGAAATTTATATTCCTTACACTACATTTCTCATATATGATTTTATGATATATTATGATGACATGTTATCCACATTATAGCATGTGCCTCTAAATTATTACATATTCTTGCATAACCTAATTTCATTAACTCTTTTATTTTGATATGATTAATTTAAATGCTACATTTAATATCTCAAAATGGGGGAATATAAGTGGGATTTTCATAGATATCCAAGCCTCCATTTACTAATGTTTTAGATTTTGGGATAGAATGCATGATTTGGATAGTTTAGATTGATTTAGATTATGAGTTTGGTTCATATAATGGGATAAATTTTTGCATATGGAGGTAGATTTGAGGGAATATACATAAGTTATAATTTTTCATATATTTAATATTTGGTACAAAATGAGATATATATGTATAACATTATATATCATGTTGGCACTAATTAGATCAAATTATGAGGCATGAATATTTTTCATGCACACACTATTAATTTTATCTATTTTTTACTATGGAATTTATGTGACATTTATGGTACCAAAGGTATAATATTGAATCTATAATTCCATTTACAATATTTGATTCAACCTATAAGATCCTAATATAGGATCCCCTTTTCATTTTGAGGTTCAAGATCTATTAAATGAGTAGTGTTGTTGAGGATCAACATAAATCAATTGCCTAGCACTAATACCTATTTGTGAGGGTTGGAAAATTTATTTTCACAACCCATGGCCCTTATATTATTAAATTTATTCATTAATTGAGGTATGATCACCCCCAATATCTAATGCTTCAACAGTAAGCCAAATTACTTAATAATTCAGCACAAATCATCATCTCTAATGCATCATGGGAAACATGGTTCACCCACTTGCAAGTGTATTCCTTCATTTTTATATAAATTTTAAATTTTAATTTAATTTCACATATAAACATTGATTGTTTCATGTTCATTATAGGGTTGCATGGAGTAAGTTTCATAATCTAAGCATTCTCCCAAAAAATAAAATGTGTTTATACACTCATGTACATCTATGTATCCTTTTACTCTAGAATTATTTTTAATTTAAATATTAGAATAAAAAGGATCAATTTTAGACACTAAAATATGGTATTAGACTCTTGGAAATGATAATCTTGTCCTACATTCACCTCACATTACTTTTACATATGCATATGGCTCTTTCACACCCATATCCTTTATCCACATGATTTTTATGGGTCCAACCTTAAATTTATATCAATCACCTACATGAAGGTTGGACCTATCAATATCATTTTCATACTATCTTTAGATCATCGAATCATTATTCTTTCCTTTTGGAATATTTTGTAAGACTCATACACCTATGGAATTTTGAAGGTGTCCAACTCTAATTAACCTATCCTCATGCTAATAAATGGTCATGTTTTATATTCAAATAATATCTATTATTTGATCCATATGTTTTACATGTTGGTGACATGATAAATTATCCAAAGAGTCCCATATAAATACACAATACATATAAGCCTATTTTAGTATTTAGCATCATCTAGAATTGTTAATAAAGCAGTGAGAAATCCTATTATAACACTTCCAAATTAAAATGGTCTTCCCTAAACTTCATAATTGAAAAATAATTCATAAATAGTAGGCCTTATCCAAATATAAAGCACCTAATCCAAGCCAAGTTTTCAATAGTCAAGTATCAAATTCTATATTACAAGTTACATTGTTCAAAGGAACATAATTGCACTCATACACCTACTAAGGAGAACTACATGTAGTTTAGATTCCCTCTCCATAGTATTGGATACATAGTAAATTCTTTGTCATTCATTAGCTAATGGTTTAGTTCATATCAACCCAACTATTTTACCAATTTTTTTAGGTTAACATCATGTCTAAAATGGACATAGGGTTTTAAAGTGATGGAGATAGGTTTTCTGGAATTTTTCACATAAAAAGACATGATATTTCATAGGAATACAATATTAGATCAAGTCAAGTGACATATGAAAAAATAATGGATCATATATTAATAATAAAAGTCTAGAAACAAAAGATGCATTTGTCAAAAAATAGCATCCAAAAGTTAACAAACTCATATAGATTGATCTAGGCATTCATGTTCATGATCTAAGCAAATTATAATCCTTTTTCTAATATTTTCAATAACTTATATTCTATCTCAAACCCACATAGAATAAAAACACACTAAATGTCTAAATCCCTTATTAATTTCCATAAATAATAAGTGAAATTTTACAATAAAACTCTATTTTTAAATTTAAATTAGTGTCTTATTGTAATAAATTGAAAATTTTGAATTACTCAAATTTTTATGCTTTTTTAGATAACTAAATAAAAAATTGGGTAAAATAATGAGATGCATGGAAGAAGATAATTTTTATATATGTTAACATACGAAATTTTGATGATGAGTTTATACTTATACAATCTTGGAATTAGTGTTATATAAATATTTAAAACTTAAGTCGAGGTGTCATGTTTCTATTTTATTGTGTGTATTTATTTTTTATGTCAATGAATAAACACTTATAAGTTGTATTTTTTCCATTTGGCTCTATCGTTACTATTTAAAACAATTTGTTGAAATATATTAAGTCGACGTCTATTAGAAATACATTTCAAGTATATTCAAATTTTGTGGGAAAATTTTTGAGTTATGTTAATTTTAATTTATATATATATATATATATATATATATATATATATATATATATATATATATATAAAGTAAAATTAACACAACTCAAAAAATTTCCCACAAAATTTGAATATACTTGAAATGTATTTCTAATAGACATCGACTTAAATTTAATTTTACTTTTATATATATATATATATATATATATATATATATATATATATATATATATATATATATTGTAATTTCTCCAAGTTGGTATTTAAATTGTCAATTTATTTGAGAAAGGGACATTAGCATTGTCAACATATAGTACAAATTGTTATCTCCCTTCTCCAAATTATTTTTATAGTATTTTATTAATAGAATAAAATCATAGATAATTTAATTTTTTTTGTTGGTTCCTAGTCAAACATACTTTGTATAAATCCATTATCATGTTAATAATTTTACTCATTTTTTTATAAGAACATTAAATGATAAAGTGACATAATAGGGATAAGATAGTCACTAAGATAGGTTATAGTCTTCTCACTTTAAGATCTTCTAAACCTAGATGTCCTCCCCTTGTAGTCTTAATAAGGAAAAGTAAGTTTAATAGGTTTGAAACCTCAAATATTTAACCAAAAAATGTAACCGTAAACATTCATGTATCCTATTCTTTGTCACTAACCACATGAATACACATTTTCATGAAACTTTTAAAATGGGTTTGTATCATAGAGATGTAAATAAATCATGTAAATAGTAATACACAAATTAATAATTATTAAAAAAAATAAATATGAATAAATTAATGCATCTAAATTAAGCTTACATGGAAATATTATAGATCTTTACAACATATTGTGACATAATTACATAAAATAGAAAAGAAAATATTGCATTAAAAAGGATGATATAAATCCTAAGAAAAATTAATTTCTACTCATACATAATTACTTCCACACATATTATTAATAACATTTCATTGCAACTTTACACAAATTTTAAAATAAAACTATGTAATATTTATGAACAATGATATTTATTATTCTTAAATTCTCATTGATTATTAAATAAACCTAAATAACAAATTATAAAATGAATTTTAATAACAAACTTAGATATTAAAATACTAATAGACATAATCTCAAATCAAACCATGGAAAATAGTGTTTGGATTCTTATAGTAATGAAATATCTTATTTCACATGATGATACTAACAGAAAGTTACTTTTTATATATCCCAAGGGACCTAAGACTTCTATCACCTTTTATCCATTCTAAACATATGATAAAAAAATTATTAAAAAGAAAAAAAAATCATTTATGGGATATGTGAATAGAAATAAAATCAACAATAAAATGCACTCAGATAAAAATCATACATAGATAAATGAAAAAATATCCATGTGTCTTGTATGTCCTTTCCTATTAAATTATTTGAGGGATTGTAAAGTTATTCTTGAAACACATGAAAATTATCCCTAAAAGAATATTTGAATTATGTTTATATACCTTTACATGATAAATAAATTTCATAAACAAAAATTTGCCTATGTCAACTTAAATAATATCCTTGTGCACGCCTATTGGTAGAGGTGGGTGTTTCTAAGGGCCTTCCTGAGGTGATTTGTCTAGACTCCCCTAGGGGTTCTTGGATGCAAATGTTAGATTATGAAGGTTTACCTTTTTGATGCAGAAAATGTCACTTGACGGGGCATGTTGCAGCTCGGTGTACTATGAGGAAATTCAAATCCAGAAGATCACCTTCTTGGTGGTTTGAAGCTACTAATGAACATTATAGAGTTAAACAACTCAGGGAAGATATGACTGATTCAGAGAATGAGAGTGAAAAGTGTATCCATTCTAAATCGACGGATCGGGAGATTTCGCTGGTGAAAGATCCTGTTGAAGGTACTTTGGAGACTAGATTATGTGATCTCTCAGAACCGATTACTGAGGAGGTGGTGGTCTCTCCACCTGTTTTGAAGGATTCCCATAGGAGCCAGGAGTTGGCTGGTTTTCAAAAGGATCCTGCAGAGGCATCAGTACCCCTTGGATTTCATGGATCATGGCCTTCTGAGGATTGGGTTGCTGAGGCAGCTAAGGTAGAGGATGGTTGGACAGCAGTTAAAAGGAAGAAGTCTAAGCCTTTGGTCCCCCCTCTAGATATGAATCTTCGGTCTTGTAAAAAAAATTATGTTATTTTTTTGTTTGTCCAGCTTATGTTTGTTGTCTTCAGATTACTGGCTAATCTGGTTTTGCTTTTGCCTATGCCAGGTTATTTTGTTTCCTGGGTGAGCTTAAGGTTTATATTTCCTCTAATGTTAAAGGGTTTCGGGGCCCCTTCAAAACCTGCTTTTACCTCTAATCTAAAACTTAAATAATATCCTATGTGGAGGGCATGCACTAGTGCATGACAATCACATAGGTAAATCAAAATTGTGACATAACATCATAACCCCACATGTAACAAAAAAAATATTTACCATAAAATTTTTTAAAATACTTATGTAAATTAAACCTATAATATTTACATGGAAACAAAAAAAAACATATAATATCCCCAATACAAACTATTAATCCTTTGTTCATTCTTGTCATCCTCTTTGTTCCATTTAGGAAAACCAATGAGCAGTTGACTCCATTCTTGATTAATTGGGGCTTTTTAATTAATTTTTATTTTAATTTATTCATATTATGTTCTTAATGCTTGTATTTAAATATTTGCATTAATATTACTAATATTTCAACTTTCAAATTCAGTTCAACTCTTTCTTTGAAAGTGGTGTCACATTCCTATAGATAAGGTATATCACTACTGAGTTTTTAATTAGGGTCTTCACATCCTCACTTAAATATAGATTGTTATTCAAATGTTTATATACATATAATGGATTAGGTAATACTTTTTGGATTGAAAAAATCAAGAAATATCTTCAATTCACTACAACTATTTGAAAAGTTAGAAACAATATTCTTCATTTATTTGGTAGATGGCCATACCTTCTCTTATACTTCATCATTGATGTACATTACCCTAGCATTAATTTTATTTAATGTTTCTATTATTTTAAGCCATGGAACTTTACAAACATCAATCTTGACCAATATTTCATCACATTTATATTTGATCCTCATAGCCTTGTTAATGGATTCCCATAAATAATCTTCTAAAAACTCTATCTTTATTACCCTAGGTTTCATAAATTCAATAATATTATTTTGAAATGTGCTTTCAGTTCTTATTTTCCATTATTGAGAGTATTTTTCTAATTTTTAGTTGCTTTTTGTTTTTAATGGCATTTTTAATTTTATCTCTTAATATATGAGTCTTGGTTTGTACTTGTTATACTTCCAAATAACTATGAATGATTTTTATTTTCTCTCATGGGAAATAAGACTTGTCTTTTTTTTTAATTACACCACTTTTAGGTTTAGGATATGAGAGTTGCAATATTTTTATATTAATCTTTTACATTTGACCCATGGTTATTTTTAGCTTAGCCTAAATTAATCCTTCTTATAGATGGTTCCCATTAACTCTAGAGTTCCCATTGTCAATATGGTGTTATCATCAATTGTTATATTAAATTGAGCCTTTAGGTGATTTAAATTATGGTAATTATATCTAGTATAATCCCATACTACTTTGGATGAATCCTTAGCTTCCATATCTCCCATATTGAGTATTGACAATTGTCCTCTAAAATATTGAGTATGTTGATTGTTTTATTTATTAAGAGTTGTGGAAGATTCCATGTATCCAATGTCTTTATTTCAACATTAAAATATGTATTATTAAATTACTTGGTAATTTACCAAACTTTAAGTTTTGTCCAAATACTATGATTCTATCATAGTATATATCATTTTATGCAAAAACATTGTATGTGAAATATTTCATCCATGTAATAACAAGTAGCCACTATTCTTAATGATCTTCCTTTCCTAAATAGGGGTAAGGTGGTGATAATTGATACTTTATTAAGGTTATGATGCGAATGGTTTAATATAAGATTATATTGTACCCTCCTGAACTAAATTAGATTATTCTTCATCTTCAATCATAGGTTATTTTCCCTTATATTGATAGTTGGTATAGGCAGCAATAAAGGTCTAAAATTCCTCCTTCTTGATGAATTTATTTATGGTGTGTATCATGTTTGCACTAGTTTTGAATTCCACCTCAGGTAGCATTGTTACCAAAGTATGATTTATTATGTGCACACAATTGTTAAATGCACATTTATTTTTTTATTTATCCTCACATGTGTGAGAAAGGTTAGATTAAAATTGATAAATTATCCCACCTTTCACTTCAACAATAATTATCTCCACCTCACCACATACTTTTCCTAAATTGACCTTTATGTCCTTATTTTAAATGGATATTAAAGTTATTTATCCATATCTTGTGTAGATTTAGTCTCTAATGAGATCATGTTTTGATTGGTTTCACATATAAATTATATATTACATATAGTTAATATAATGTCTTTTATTGGTAAATCTCTTTATGTTATTTGAATATTTTTTTGGATGGTGTATATGTTTAAGTGCAAGGTATTTCTATTTCATAACATGGTTTTATAGATAATATTTATTTCCCTAATATGGCATCAAGCTATGTTATTCTAGTAAGGGATCAAAGACATTCCTCATAGATATCCATTATGTATTTTTTAGTATTTTATGAGAATTCCTTCACTTGTATCATTTATTTATGTTTAGATTTGAATCATTCCTTTGGTTTGATTCTTTTTGTTTTTTTAGATATACATATGAAGGATTTTTGTTAAATATATTTCTATAATTTTTTGTTTATGATTATTTTTTGTTGTCCATCATACATTCCCATTACATTCAGCATGTTAGTTTAGAATTTTGTTTTACATGAATCTAACATCATAAGTCCATTTTCTAAGCCATGTAGATCACATTTCATGCAAATTTAGAGAATTAATAAGGGTAAGACTGAACCAATAGGAAGGAAAATGATATTATATGTAAATCTAACATATTTTTAGATGATCTATTAGCTTATATATTTGGCTATAGATTAGATCTAAGTCCATTTTGAAGGTAATTTTTTCACCTTGCCTACTTTTTGACATATACATAGTGGTGGGGTTATTTTCACATTCTGATAACCCAAATTTACATAATTTTCAATTTATTTATTATTTCATTGCCTAAGTCATATATTTTATTCCTTTCATAGGTAATAGATTTTGACACAACTTATAGTTGCATGTTATTTTTTAAATTACGTGTTTTTTCATGTTCTTTTTAGTTTTAACATCTATTTATTTTTATGTTGACTTAAATTTAGATTTTTTTAGATTAGTCACTTCTTCATATTCTATAAATCATACTACTTTTCACTAAATGTGGGTACCATATTTTTTTAAAATGGTATCACTCTTCAGTGCTATATACAAATTTTGGGTGGGTTTTTTCACATGTATTTTTTATTCCCACTAATTTATAAAGTGCCATGGGGGGTTTTATAGCTTCATCCATATGTGTGATTTATCACATTCCCTTTTCACATTTATATTAATAAGTGTTTAACCCTAAATTGGATGTAAGAATCCTAACTTGGTGTTAATAGGGTTAAGAATATAGAAATGATAATACACAAGGCTGACAATTAGATCTACAGTAGGCCAATTGTGTGTTAAAATTATATATAACATAAATTAAATTTATTATATTTAGAATAGGATAAATATAGAAATTATAAATAAGTTGTGCATGGAAATGAAAAATAAGTAATATACTTAATTGGTTATGATTCTAACATAGCATTAGATCTGAAATAGGTAAAAGATAGTCTAAATTATGATTTTACAATAGTTGTTATATTCTGGATTTGACACTGTTGGAGTTCTAAACACTAATCTCAACCTAGGATAGTTGCATTGACACTACTATTTGGGTTTAAATCAAGTTTTCTATATGAAATACCTACTAAAAAAGGATGCAACCACTTGCATGATTTTGGGTTTGAATTCATCTTCACTCTAGTGAATATAGATCTAGGTTATGGCCTGTTGATCCTCATGAATTTTCAAAATCCCAATTCTTCATCTTTATTATGACCTTCAAGAAAATGGGTTAGTGGTCACATGGTATTGAGATGACCCTAAAAATACCTCTATCAGTAATTGTTGCCTACACATCTAGTACTTTGAAGAGGGATTCAAATTGATATAGTTTTACCCTACATGTTGGATTGTGTGTGAATCATATAATATGTGCAAAGAAAGTACAATAATGACCTAACTTATAACTTGGTAAATCAATATTTTGGGCTAATCATTTAATACTTTAGACCTCTAGATGTATTGAACCTATGATTGGTATGGAAATAAGTAAGTGTTATTCAATTTAATGCTTAATAGAGTTTTTTTGATAAGTTATCTTAGTCTCTCTAGTATTTTATAAGTGAGGAATGATTGAGCATTGATCTTGTATTCATAACAATCCCTTTATAAAATTAACACACATTAAATCACTTTAGATGACCATTTGGATACATTTTATTTGAAAATTAGATGACTTTAGGGCACTAGAAACTTGTGTCAGTTCAAGACACTAACATCGATGATAGTGTTTGTCTTAGACATTAGTGTCCAAGGAGTAAAAAAGTAGGTATAGGTTCAAAACTTGAAGAGATAGAATATAAGTATATTTTAATCATTTTTTTAAAGATATATATCATGGGTAATAAACATAAGACTAGTCAGACAAAGAGATAGGCCAAGGGGCATAAGATAGAGTAGATGTAAGACTTTCACAAGTGGGAAAGGTCCATAGCTAGGAAGAATAACCAAGGTCTAAGTTTTCCAAGTGTATAATATTGAGGTGATTTATGAAACATAAATATAATCTAAAATAAATTCATCATGTGGCATATTGGGCATTCTCGCTTTAGAATTTTTATTATGTTTTTATACACACTTACCACATTAACACTTTTGAAGATATGGAAGTGCTTTGTATTCACTCGCTAGTTATAATTATTGGGGGGTGTTTTATACTATTAATGCTTCCTTTTTTTTTCAATTATGTTATGTACCTTGTATTTATTTCTATACACTATGTGGATTTAGAGGTTCGTTTCAAAATTCAAAACATTATTTGTGCCATATTTGCTAGTATCAAAATTTAAAATAAAATTTTTCAGCCAAAATTATTTGTTGGTATCAAAATATTGAACATCATTACTAAGACAACATATTTTATGGTATTAAATTTTAAAACATCATTTTTAAGTGAACATTATTTTGTGGTATCAATTTTTGTAATAGTTTCTAATACATCCCTATTTGGTGTATTTTACACACAAATTCTAGTCAAATGGAACACATATATAATCAATCTTGTTCACATATCTAGATTCATGGAATCCACTTTTGGTTTACTACTTTGGATGATTCATCATATTCAATAATCATTTCTTGTGTATTCATTATTATTTTTGCACGTTCATTTCACATGGGTACCTCATCAAACCTAGTTTTTAAGACCCATACTTTAGATTTTAAGACTTATTCTCTTTTACCACATCACTTAATATGATATTTTGGAGGGGTATTGATGTGTGTCATGTTCAAAATAGTTTTTAAGTCCACCTTAGGTATTTTTGTTACCAATTTTTGATTTATTATGTGCATACAATTTTTAAATGCACATGTAATGGGGTAGTTATCCTCACACGTGTGAGAAGGGTTATGTGTTACTTAGGAAATGATCCCATATTCCCTCCATTAATAAATATTTCCCACCCACCTATTTTATTTTATCTATAATGTACATTTTTTACTTGTTTGGAATGGATCTTAGAGTTAGTTATCTATAACTATTGGAGGTAAGGAGATCATATTATGGTTCAACCATTGTTGGTTGCACATAAAAATTTTACATTAATATAGTGGATTTTTATTGGTGAATCTATTTTATTATTTAAATACTTTATGTTGATGGTGTCTATGTTTAAGTTCTTGGGATTTGTCTTTCTTGATATGGTTTCAAAGATAATATTTATTTCCCCCAATATGGCATCAAGCTACATTATTCTAATATTGATCATTGCTCAAAAATATATTATTGTTTAAAATTAATTTATCATATAATTTATCAACACTAGTTAATCTAATGATCTTAATTTATTAATAACATATTTGATAAACTTATATATTTTTATAGAACATGAGATCGCATTCTTTACCCTAAGTTTCAGAAATACTAATAAAGGGTTTAATATCTTCTTACATTGATTCACCAAAATATTATTGTAGTTATTATATAATTATAGAACCCATTTCAATCTCCCTTAAATTTATTGATTCACTTATTTCCTCATTGTGCATTACTAGTGGTTATTATTGCATATCTTGAGGGGGTGTTCTATAGGCTCATGACTAGGCATTATTATATTCCCTATAGGATATTTTATATATATATTAACTATTTTATTTTATTTTTCAAAGGAAACATGTTATATGGGTTCATATCCTAACTCTTCAACTTCTTATTTGATTGTCTACGTCTTTTATTCTTTTGTAGTCTCAACCCACATTTCAAATTTATCCATAATTTTTTATATCCTCTTGATAGGTTTTTACATTTGGATATGGTCCATGTTATTCTATTTTTTCCTTATTATTTTCTTAATCTATCTTAAAACTATTCCAGTCCCACTTATTTTTTCCAACCTTATTATCATTCATGAAATTTATCCACTAGTCCTCTTTGATGCTAATGAGAGTATCTACTTATTAATGTAGCCTTTCTCTTCTACTCAATATAACCCTAAAAGTCATATATTATTTTTATAGTCATCCTTAGTCATAAAACTAATATTTATTCAATAATAATAATCATTAAACACATATGGTATAATTTAAGCTCACCAATAGTAGCCACATAGGTTAGCAGACTACTATTTTTTGGTTTTTCCAAAATATTATTTATTTGAGTCTATTTTTATAATTAATTATTGACATATATATGTTAGTGAAACATGTTTGTGTGGAATGAAATGGGTGACTTCAGCTCCATAAACTATGTGAATTTAATTTGGTGCTAACAACCAAGAATCCCAATTATGGGTAAGTTTTTCTCTAGGAAATGAAAATTTAAATAGTCTTATGGTTTTCATTAAGTCACTACTTAATTTGGAGATTTCCTTACCAAATAATAATATATAAAGGGTGTCTATTAGGAAAATATATTAAACAAATTAAATATCTTATAATATAGTAAATAGATAATACCATACTAATACCAAGTACATACAAAAATTTGTGTAGCAAAGTGAGGAAGAGGCTATAAAAGTGTTGTTTGAAAATGGGGTATTATGGATATAATAAGGAAATAATATATAGGGAATTAATGAAAAAGGGAAACCTAAATCCAATATGGTAATAATATGAACTAATAATAAATAAATTTCAAATATATATAAGGGTTGTGTTTGCATACAAATGTATTCAAAACTAGCCAAAAAATGTATAAAGGAAATCTACCTATGTCTATATCCATAGGCATATACAACCTACACTAAAATAAGCATAAGGATTGCCTAGGAAAGGAAATAAGAAAAAACAAATGTATTAATCTAACAACACACACACAAAAAAAGTAAATAAAATAGATAGGTTAGGAAAATGGATAATTAGCTTGAGTATACTTTTTGGTCCATCAATATCCCCCTTAGCTCTAGTGTTAGTTTGAAAGAGATGTTGTAGGTGATGACCTCAAATGGAAAGGATAAATTCATAAGTTTCCCTAATTTGGGATTATAAATATTAAGGAGCACCTTCTTAGTTTTTCTTCCTTATATTGAGCTTCAAAAACATATAGAAATACTAAACCTCCACAAGAATACGATTTTATCTCTAAATTCATATTATGTACTTAGAGTAGACTTTATGTGTGAAGTAGAGTAGATATGTGTTTTCCTCCTATAAATTTTAAATAATTAACCTTATTTGTGTCCTTTCATATAGTCATTTATTCTTATCCTAAGTCTTATGTGTATGTGCATTTATTATATTTATAAATGCACTTTATCCTAGCCTTTTGAGGTGTCATTCACCTCTCTAGTCCACATGTTGGTTTTGGAGTTACTTCCATAATTAAATCCTCTCCCACATATAACACACATCATCCTCACTTTTAATAATATTAGAGACACATGGCACACATGTCAAATTTTTTCCTTATAAATAGTTTTCTCTCTTAGCTATATATAAAGAGATATCCTCTCCCATTCTTCAAAACATTAGCTACAACACAACATAATCTTATTGATATAGTCTTGCTCTTACATTATTGATGATTTACTGGCCTATAAAAATTATTATCCTCTCTTTTTCATACTATTGTAATTGGATATTAATTTTTGTAAGATTTTAATACTAGTGTGGGTTTTTTTTATATTTGATGGTTTCCCCATTTGTCACCTTTGTCTCGACTTTGTGATTTGCTTCTATCAAGGTAATGTTATTTTGAATTAATTTTCTCATTTATCTCAATGATATTTTTAATTAGGAAATAAATATAATATGGTATCAAAGTAGGTTTATTTTTAATGTTATTTTGTGAATGTGTAGATTTGTGGAGGAATCATGGATTTTTTGGCAAGGGCTCCACCCTTTTAATCTATTTTTATCTCTCTCCTTTTCTTCACCTTATTGTCTTGAGCTATTTGTATTTACTTAAACAATTAAATCCCTCCACATGGAACACACATCTTCCTCACTTATAATATGATTAAGGAAATATGGCACACATGTTGAATCTTGCCCTTATATATCCTTTTCTCTCTTAACTCTATATAAAGAGCTATCATCTCCCATTCTTCAACACTTCAACTAAAACATAACATAATTTTGTTGATCTAGTATTTATCTTTCATTTTTTATGTTTTGTTTGCCTAAGTCCATTATTATCCTAGATTATTCATGCTATAGTAATTAGAGATTCATTGTTTCAAGCTTTAATAATAGTGTGTGGTTTTTCTCCATTTGACAGTTTCCCCACTTATCACTTTCAACTCAACTTTAAGGCTTGTTTATATCACTTTGATGTTATTTTTCATCAATTTTCTAATTTATCTCAATTTTATTTTGACCTATGTAATAAATTTAATATTGTATCAAAGCATGTTTTAGATTAGAGGTAAAAGCAGGTTTTGAAGGGGCCCCAAAACCCTATAACAAAGAGCAGGAAAACATAAAAACAACAACACCCATAGGCAACGCCTAAAAAACACTACAGAGAAGTAGCAACATCAAGTTATGAATGGTCCTGAAACCATCAGAGATACATCCGATCAAAACCCAAAAATAGAAGTCTGGAGAAACAACAAACAAAAGCTAACAATCGAAAAACAAAGAACTGTACCAGTTTCTTTACCACCAAGAAGGACCAGATTATTCATCCAGTTCTAGGATCAAGTTCATGGCTTCTTTTTCTTTCAAAGCAGTTTCCTGTGTGATAACCTCCACAAAGCTCCTTTTTGTGTATCTTTCTTTCTGGAACTTTGCCTTGTCCTTTTGCTGGGACCCTCTAGTGCTTTGGTCTCCTCATTGGCTCATTTACCTATGTTGATAGCTGCTGCACAAATGTTAGACGTTACTTCATCCATTTTCTTTTTGTTATCCTTTATTAACTCCCGGAGATTGATTTCGTAAGCTTTGAGCTTCACAGGGATCTCACTTAGCTAAATTTCCATGCTATTTACTTTGTTCCAAGCAGCTTTCAGTGACTCTTCCAACGTTTCCACTTTTTTCTTGAGTTCAATGATCTCCCTACACAGCCAAAAATCTAATTGGGAAGAAGACTCAGCTTTACTGTTAACCCAAGTCATAGGAGTGTTAATTTCTTCATTCTGATTCTTTCCTCTCCAATCCTAAGATTTTTTATTCGGACTATTCCTATCTTCTTCAAAGAGGTCATCTATGCTCTTTTGTTCCCGCTCATTGATTCCTTCTTCAATTTCCATCTCCATGTTTTGTATCAAAGCATGTTACCTTTTAATATTAGTTTTTAAATGTGCAGATTTGTGGAGGAATCATAATTATTTTGGCAAGGGCTCCACCCTTGTAATATCTTTTGATCCATTTTTTTATTCACCTTGTTTACTTAGATTTTTTAAAACTATAATACAAGGTGTTTTAGGTTGCTCAGGAGTTTTTGATGCCATTATTCTATTTTTATCCATATGACATAAAAAATTACTCCTTTCTTGCATAGTTGTGCTATCTAGTTTAATATTTAATTGTAGTTCTTTTATATAAATAAAAAAGAGAAAATTTATATCTCCAAGAAAAAAAAATCATTTTTTTCTATTATTCTCAAATCATTATGGATGTGTGTTTTTATTTTCCTTTTGGTTCTTATTCTTTTTCTTCATCATAAATTTCTATGTATTCTATTCTATCCATTTTTCTAGTAGTTTGTTTCATCTTCTAGATTTTGTTAGCCTTCATTACCTATGGCATTTTTTAGTTGTAGCATTATTTGTTTGGGTGTTTCACATTTTTTTCCTTGTGTGAATGTTTTTCTTTCTCATCAGCTTATTTGAGCTTGGCATATTATCCCCTAGCTCTATGTGGTAGATGCTTTTGTTAGTTGTTTATTTTTTCTTATTGCCATGGTGTATCCATTCCTAGCCATCTAGTTTAATCTTTTGTTGTTATCCACCTACATTTTTAGCATAGTGTTTTCCTTATGGGATCTCATTTCTATGTTTGTCCTATAAGTTTTTTACTATTCTTAGTCTATTATAGACACCTTTTTTTGCCCTTTATTTTTTTGTTGTGCTTAGTTCCTATACTCGGTACACAAACCTATCCATTTGTCTCTTATTACCACTTGTAGGGTTTTATTAATTTTTTTACATTTTATTTGGCTATTCTAATCTCTTTGCACCTTATATTTGGTTCATTTCCAATCTTAATAGAATTCCTCAACTCTATCTCTAGACTCTTCACATTTTTTTTAATATTACTTAATTTATTTTCAAGTTACATCTTCATTATCTTATTTTACTACTTCATACATTTTAGTTAGATTTAAAATAAAAAATCCTATTTAAATTATTTCAAAATTAAAAAAACAAAAAAAAAGAGAGAGGATGTGTTGTCATATGTAAAATGACTTTACTCAATAACACTTTGTTTCATCTCTTTTTTTGACAAATGTATTTCTAAATGCAAGTTATGGTATGGCATAAAGTATGAGAAATCAGTTTTTATATTTACATTTTTCATAAGGATATATTCATTATTCCATTACAAACTAAGGTTTTTAAATATATCTTAAATCCCTTTTTGAATAAGTTTTAATTTAATTTATAAAACACAAAGTTTTAAATATATAAAAAGGGCATTGTTTTAGTTCACAACAAAATTTATTTATTAAATTTTCAACACAAATTATTCTTTTCAATTTCTAATGAAGAATTAAATTAAAACATTAAAGGTATTTTTTCCTATACTTCTTTAATCATCTCATTATGTGTAATGCACATTTTAACATTTTCCTTATTTTAAAGGATTTATTGTAATGTTTTTATGGTATATTGTTTTTAGAATTAAAATTTTATTTAAAAACATTTCCTAGAAGTATTTAAATAATTTCTTATCTTTTTCAGCAAAAATTTCTCACATATTGAGATAAACTAACTTTTTGGGTTATGATACTTGTAACTTTTCCTTGTTAAATAAACAATTATATTGTTTTACTTATTTAACATTTCCATTTCCCATCTTTTTTTGGTAAAATGTGGCTCCATAAGTCAAATAATGTGGAAGTCAATGACCTTAATAATAAAATGTTATAAAAATATATTAATATTCTCTCTTTGAACTGTCAACTTGAATGCCAAACTAAAAAAACTTTTATTGAAAAAATTTCATGAATAAAAATTAAACAAAATGCAAACTCTTGTTGACTCTCGTACTACTCAATTAACATATTTTGAAACTATACAAACATGTAATTTTACTTTTTCACCTTACAAAGAGAATAATATTTAGTAAAATTATTTTTTTAACCTTGGTTTAAAAATTATGCAATCTATAGGTTATTTGGGTGGTATTCTTGGTAAGTGTGAAAATGGTATTCTTAAACCTCTTTTACCTGTATCTAATGCATATTGTAAAGGTCTTGGTTTTTAATGATTCAATTGAATATAATGCAAATTCAAAATTATATTATCTTCTTCATCGAATGACTTATAATGTAAATTATTTTTATTATAATGCTTGAAATGCTTGTGCTTTAATTAAACATGATAAACCTTGTGCACATTATGGAAAATATAAGCATCATATCTCTAAATTTTGGAAATTACATCCATATAAATCTTGTGGTAAATCCACTCATGACACTTTTTATTATTAGAAAATGACTAAATCTCCTACCTCTAAGGTTAAAACTATTTGCCTACCTAAAAATAATGGATCATCTAGAGACTTTGATATGTCTTCTTGTGATAATTCTTCTAATGATTTATAATATATTTTGAAAGTGACACATCTTATTTGTCTCCATTTTGATTAAACACAAATAATTTTATGAATCTCTTAATTTTTGTTGTAAACAAAATATGCTTTTGACTAACTTATTTTCATGTAGGTTTATGCACTTTATGATGGAAGTTTTCTTTGCTTAAATTTTCCTTGTTATGCATATACTTTTAGTATTTTATGTATGTATATTATATTTTTATGGAATATTAATTACTTAACTTGAAATATTGGTGATAGCATGTTTTTTTCCAAGGTTTCATGAATCATTTCTCCTTTTTTGTTTGTATTTATTTCATTTTAGATTGACCACCTTATTCGAAGAGGATTCTTGTAAATTATTGATGATCACACTTTCTTCCTTGAAAATATTAGTGACACTTTCTCTTATTCTTTATTTATCACACCATTATAATTCCTCTTAAAGTAATTTTATATTAAGGGGGATTATAATGTAATTTTAAAGCCCTTATTTGATTATAAAAAGTTTTCTCCCCTTTTATAACCTCAAATTAAGCTTAAGTGGGAGTATTAGAGAATTAATCTTATTTGGGTCATTTACTATATTAATTTAGGTGTATCATAAGTATTATGTGTGTGTGCATTTATTATATCTATAAATACATGTTATCATATCCTTTTGAGGTACACCTATTGATGCATGTAAGTGTATCATAGGTGGTTTTGAGAGTTTAAGAAATAGTACTCATATATGGATTTAGAGAACCTAATGGATGAGTTACAAGTTGTGATAATCATGTTATCTATGGTGGAATTCTATTTCATAATATTTATAAAGTTTGGTTGTTGGGAGCAACCATGGCTTACTAGTTAACCTTTGAAAATTAGAGTAATCTAAGCTAAATGAAGTGAATTATGCTCAAATAACTAAATATAAGTCTAAGATAAGATGGATATTCACAATGAAGTTAATCTAAATTGATTGATTAAAAAAAGGGAAAAACTAAAGGTAGGGAAGAGAAGAGACATGTTCATATTTTTTATCTTTAACATAGATATTATGACAAAGTTTAGATATCATCAAAATATGCACTTAAAACCAATGTATAGCATGAAACAACATAAGCTCAAATATTACTACACATTAGGCAAGCATATAAGGAAATTAAATAATGAAAACAAGAACTTGGTTCACTTTAAAGATTTACCCCTGTAAGTAAATAGTATAAGCACATTCACATGAAAGGCAAAGATAATGAAATGAACTTAAGAACCTTCAACTAACCTATAATTAGCACAAGTTAACAACTCTACATTTAAAAAGAGTGCACATCAAAAATCAATAAGAACCATTCAAATTTGAATTACAAAATAGGCAATTGAAAAAGAGGCCATGATACAATTCACATAAATAAATGAGACAAACTTTTATAGAATTCACTATTTGCATTAAATTGTTCCAAAATTAGCACAAATTTATTTTCTTAAAACTCCCTCCTATTTTACAATGGCCAATACCTATTTATATAGAGTATGTTAATTAATCATGTCAAGTGCTAAGGATAGTTATCTTTTTAAAATCGTTATATAACCTTTTAAACACTTCAAATGACTAACCTATAGGCAATGTGCTTAACAGGTTGTGCATGCCTTTAAAAATAAGGATATTCTCTTTTCAAAACCTTACACATGTTAAGTTATAAAAGGAATATTCCTAAATCAACTATCTTGGCCTTGAGACCCCTTTGATGTTAAAGTGCCCTATTGTTGTTGTAATATCTTCATTGTCTTGGCATGTTGCTCATATATTAATTTAAAATTGACAATAGGCTCCATGAAGATCCCATCCTCTTGATCTACTAAGTCCCTAACGTATTTGTCATCTTTTTTCATAGCTTCTTTAACAATCCTTGCATTCCATATCCTTTCTTTAGAATGCAGGTGCATGTCCAAAATTCTACTATTGTCATCTATTGTTCTTCCTAGCTTTTATTACTCACTTCTTGCATAACCTAAATAGCTCTTAACTTGAACTCTTCATTGGTAATTAGACTTGTGGGACTGAGCATGGTGGGATTTATGATATTCTCTCAAGTATTTATTCCATCTTGCTTATCAGTTCTTTGCCATCTTCATGAAGATCCTCCAGGTTATTGGTCCATTTACTCAAACCCTTGACCTTGTCTACTAAAAATGTCATGGCCATATTTAGGTGAGCTAATATAATTATTTTAAAGCCAAGAATTTGATCCTCTATCAATATAATGATGAAATCTTTTACTTTTTTGCTTGAAATTTTCCATTGGTGAAAATAATTCTTGGCTACTGCATCCTATTGGATCAACACATTCAGCCTACACTTTATTGAGTTTAAAGAATCAAACATGTCATACAAAGATACTTAAAACATCTTGATCATGGCCCATATAATTGATAAGACATCCAATTTCTCCAAATTTTCATTCTATTAATGCATGCCTTTGAGGGTATTTTGTAATTATTATAATTATTCTTGGGCTAATCCATGCATGTTCTCATCAAATATCTAGTTTTATATATGCCTTTGTCCTCCCACTAGAATAAAATTGGTCAATGTTTCTAATTTATGTAAGGTGATCTCCTCTCCACAAACCATGACCTTTTTCTCTAATACTCTTTACAATAGTTATCTCGGGGTCAAATTGACACCAACTAATGATTGAGTCACTTATGGTGTAGGTATTTCCACCTATGTTCCACTTGGCTCTCTTCAGATAAACAATCTTCTTTCATCCTCCTTTTTTAGAGCCATAATCCATGGCTTGATCTCTTCATGAATATGGATATTTATGGCTTGCATCATAGCCCAAGGATGATATGTAGTAGGTATTTTATATAACTTGGGTTCATAAACAAACCAATTTGGAATGGCCAGTCCATAAGTCAAATTCTCTTCACTAAAGAGGTTAACTTCACCCAAAGGAGGGGTGAAAGTCACCTTGGGCTTATTGGTCTTTACTAAAATAATGGTCAGTTTAACTTTTCTCTTTGGGGTATCTATAGGAACTAGATCCAATATTTACTTCCCTTTTCTTCCTTTATTCCCTCTATTTCTTCAGCATCTAACTCATATGCTAGTGATAGCATATTTAAAGCATATTCACCTATCTCACCAAGGTCTAGTGTTACCATATGAATCTATTCTAATGGTGATCTTTGTTCTTATACTTGGGTGGAATAAGATACAATCTCATCAGGCCTTCTTTCCTCTGGTATTCCTTCCTCATTCTATGCTTTAGGTATAAGTTCTACTTGGGGTTAAGATGATGGAGGTATAGCTGATGTACAACCTAAAAAATGATACTACCTAGGCCCAAGTTTCCACATGTCATCTCCTTTCTGGTTCCTCTCCATTCTAGGCTCAAGTCTAAGGTTATGTTGTTTCAACCTTTTTGTGACATCAGAGTAGTTGGATGACTTAGTGTAAACAAGGTAGAAAGCACTATGTTGATGATCATAAGACACATTAAGCATCCCCTTGGTTTTCAAATGCTTTTTAACCCTTAGACAAGGGTCCCACTACCTTAGCTCATAAATTCTTAGTTTTAAGGATGTTCTATGTCTAGATGTTGCTTCAATGTTCTCCCATTATTTGAATATGATCTTCCCAATAGTTATTGGGAGGCTGTAGAGGAGCTCATTCTTCTTAGTCTTACATAGGCCATCAATGCCATGGATTAATTGATATGTTACCTCCTACTCTACTAGCTTATTAGGTACATGGATGGGTAGATTGAGTGGTTGGCTCTAAGTTCCTTTAATTTTGATGATTATATAGTTTGGATACAACTAGATATCCCCCATAGTCTCAACATACTTCTTAATTAATTTTCAAACCCTCTCCATTGGATGACTAGTTATAGCCTCACTAAGGGCTAGATACATCTAGTCACAAATGAATTTAATGTGATCTTTATACTTTAATATGTACAACTTAGAGTAATGTTATGGAATTGTCTGAGTTTCACTAGTGACCATTCCCTTAGGTTAGGAATCTTTGTTGTTACACAAAGATCATATAATTATTATGAAATCATGTAGAAATGGGTTCTCTTCTTCTACTTGATTATAAAAATATATCTACTCAAAGAGATGTAAATAATTTCACCTAAAGGAGGGGTCAACTATTTTTCAACTATGAAGTAGACTATAGGCACCTAGACCTGGTCTACATAAGTAGTGGTTGACTTACCACATAATCTATTAAACATGGTCATAATCATCCTAATTAAAAGTCTGAATTAGCTAATTAGGATGTTCTTATTGAAGTCTAAAAAGACTTGGTTCCTAAAATAGAGCCACAAGGCTAGAATGTCTTTTTGATTTCTCTTTTGGGCCCAAGCATTGATAAAAGGTAGGTTAAATTGGGGATTGGGAAATTTATAATAGTTTTCAAATGCTATAGTATAAATATAGGCTACATTTCTATGAGTATGTTCATTGATCAAATAGCCCTTACCTATTTTTCCATCTTTAAAAATTGGAACAAATATATTGATGTAGTGTAGTACCTAGGGTTTAACTACTACATAATGTAACCATGTTAGTTAGATTGTGACTATGTTGTAGTACAACCTCTTGGTAGACATGTTATCCTCCTCATGGGTGATGGGTTACTCATTCTTGATGGTCTAAAAAAATTTAACCAATTATTTTCTCTAGTATTTAGAGCAGTGACATCAAACTTTGTATCTTTGAAAATCCTACCCTTAGCATTTGTGGTTAGATAGAGCTTCACATATTCTTTTGAAACACCCTTCCTATATGACATGGTTTTAAATTGATAAAATTGCCTACTATTGTACTTCTATTTGATTTTGTATTGAATTATCCTTGCATAGATGACAAATTTCTTCTCCTTGGCTTGTTTGCAATGATCATGAGGTCAAATTAGGGATTTTGTATATGCTACGGCTTTTCTAAAGGTCTTTATAAATATTTAATGGTAGTAGCTATTTAAATTATGTGATCTTTGTGACTTATATTTTGCTCACATTTTCACATTTATACCTTTGCATTTATGGGTCCATAAAGTATTTTAAATTGACATGTATTACAATGTGGAATTACCATGTCATTCTATTTATTAACTTTTTAAATGTGACGGTTACCTCTAGGACATGTGTTAATACCCCATTGGGTCTAAATCTTTGAAAAGTACACCTAGGCTCGCACCATTAGATATGCTTACACAGATCAATGTGGTTCATTGATCTTGATCTAAGAGGTTAAACTCCATTGGCTACTTTGATATATTCCCCATAGTTGTGACACTTGTCATTTTTGCATTCATTTTAAGCTTCATTAAAATGTCAACATTGATCTCTCACTATTGATCTCAATTGCATAGATCAATCACACTCCATCGATATTTATCCATTAGGTTTTATCCTTCACTTCATGTACCATTGGATCTATAATAGGGTTCCCATGAGGGTGACACTTGTCACCCTTTCACTCATCTTGGAGCTTCATTGAAATTTTGACTTAATATGCACCATCAATCAGAATGTGTATACTCAACCATGTACTATCAATGTTAGGGGACATGCTCAAGTTTTAATCATGAACAATGGGCTTAACATTTATTTCTTTGACTTATTATAAGTTCCTTTGAATTTTTAATGTTGATCTCACACCATTAAATCTTCTTACACAGATCAATGTGCATCTTCCAAGTTATTAACTTATTAACTTTTTTATGCACCATTATATTTACTTTGTCCAATCAAACACGTAGTGTAAAATCTTGATCTATTAGGTAGAACATGATTAGTTCCTATAGGAAATTGAAAATGATTAAGTTATTGCTAAGGGAGCATAAAGAACTTAAGCTTAAGTTTTTGGATTAATATTTTATTCATGTTGATAGACATGGTAAAACCTTAGGATAAAATTTTAAGCCAAGTTTTAAAGCATAATAAAGTGACCCCATGAAATAAAGAGACTTGGAATAAAGCTTTAGATATGCAAATAATAAAAGGAAAAAAGGGGTTGGGGACATAAAGGAATAAGCATAATTTTTTTAGACTAAGGTTTGGTCGTGTTAATAAACATGACTAATATTTAGGATAAAAATTAGGCTAAGTCCATGATAACATAAATTGTTCCCATGCAAACTAGTTCGCATGCAAATTTAAATTCAATTCAAAGTGGTATAGCTTGAAACATTCAAACTAGGGTTTTAACATGATTTAAATGTAGATTCAATTAGTCTTTGATAGATTAAAGTCTAGTTAAATACTAATTCAACATTGAAGCATAAAACCCTTAGCATTGTCCCTTCTAATTGAGATTCCATTGAACCTATAACTTAGGAATACAAAGATTAAAACATTAACAATGTTATATAGAGAAAAATAAAGATCATTTAAAAATGTGCTAACCAAACTAGGTGTCAATGAACTTGAAATAAATATTATCTGCAACATGTTGATGATAATATGATCAAGTGAATTTTCAATTTATGGCAAAAATTTGTTAAATTTTGAAACAAGGGTCCCCATTTTTAGAAATGGGGGTATGTTGACCTAAAAAAATGGTGACGTATGGGGGAAACATATGAATATGTTAGAATTCAGAGACTCTAGTTTATACTAATAACTAGGCTACTTGTCCCACATGATTAGGTACCATTATTAAGATAAACCCCTAATTAAGACAAGTCTCACAAATGCAAAAGTAGGATCAACCATCAAAACTCAATCATGTTATGTTTTTGCCTTGATTCCACTTACTATTTTCTATGGGATTTAGACAACAACTTCTAGATTCATGAACTTGACCACTAACATATAATTATATCATATTTATATGTTTGTTAGGAATCATGCTTTACCTCAAGGAAGACTTGAACATTGCTCTGCTACCAGCTAGGCATCCATATCCCTGATAGAGATAACTTGGGCTCTACTCAAGGCTTTTCTCCACTACTATCTAGGCATCCATAGCCCTGGTAGAGATTACCAAAATTACTTTTGCTTAGAAAGCTTTTTAATTTTGTAATAAATATCTTATTTTTGTATTTTTGAGATATGTTTTTCTTTCTAACAAATTTTGGGAATCAAATTAGCCAAGTTTGGGATTTGTTCAAATGTTTAATATTCACACACTCATCCTTAGTTTTAAACTTTATCCTAGGCAATTAATGTTTTTCAAGTACAAACATGAATTTGTCTTAATAAATCAAAATTTTATCCTACATAATCAATAATTATTATAATTAGACTTGGATAAAGAACAAGGTTTTAGATTTTAGGAATAACCAATCTAGATACTAGTCTTTACCAGTTTCTTATAACTATAACATCAATCTCACATTTTGAGATCCATGATCAACCATTTAGATAAGTCATATCTACATTTTTGATTTGATGAATTTTGAACAATTACATGTGTTGAAGCTTAATGACTATCTTGAAAATACTTATTGAAAGTAGGGAAAAAATAAAAGGGAAGGAAACACACAACATGTTATTTAAAAAAAAGGAAAGAAACTAATCTAAGCCTACCTACACTAACTCTAACAAGTCTTACAGATTACTCCATATAGACTTGAGGTGGATTAGTATTGAAGTAGCACTTGAGATATTGTCCATTTTTTGGTAATGTGAACTATACTCCTTACAAGTCCTTGAATTTAAAGGTGTTGTCTCCTCGTATCTCAAAAATATAATAGGGGCCAATCCATAAATGTGTGAATTTTCCATGCTTTCCCTTAGGTTCAGATGTTTTATCCCAAATAAGAACCAAATATCCTTGTTTAAATAGATTAATTTTGGAACATTTATCAAACCATCTATTCACTATGGTTTTATGCTTGATAAATTTTGAAAAATCTTCCTCTCTTACATCTTCCATTTGTATAATGTCAAGTAACTTTGAACTTGAAAATTCTTGATCCTCTCCTTCTATGTACTCTTTCATAAACTTGTAGGTTAGAAGCTTGAGTGTGATGGGGAATATAGGCTCTTGACCATATACAAGTGGAAATGGTGATGTCTTTAGAGCTTATTTGACTCTTTTTCTATCAACCCAAAGGGCATACTTAAGTAACTTGTGCCAAGTTATTGGTTTGTCAGTAGTAGACTTTCTAATATCCTTCATCAAATATTTTTTGGTTAACTCAAAAACACCATTGCCTTGAGGGTAATGGTTTAATGAAAACTTGAGAACATATGTTATTATCATACACCCACTTCATCATATCAATGGATATGAAGGCATGCCCATTATCACAAACTATAGATACTAGTATTCCAAATCTAGTACATATGTTTTCTTCCAACAACTTTATCACATCTTCAGTCCTACATTGTTTAGTTGTTACTTCTTCTATTCATCTAGTGCAGTAATCAATAGCATTAATCACATACTTATGAACTTTTGAAGAATTAGGTTTGATGACCCCCATAAAATCTAATCCCCATTGAGTGAAAGGTTTATCAATCATCACTCGCCTCAATGGCATGGCTACCTTGGGTTCTTTAGTGTTGAAAATTTGGCATTGATGACACTCTCTCACATGATTTTTATCATAATTGAAGATATTATGCCAATAATAACCATCCCTAAGGATCTTATGTGTTTTTTTTCTTCATGATGGGTGTCCACTTCTCATCTTCTCATGGAAAGTACTCAGGATCTCATTAGCTTCCTCTTTGGCAACATACCTTAGGTATATCCCTTAATAATTCTTCCTAAAAATTACTCCATATTTGATCAAGTAATGATCTACCTTAAACCTTAGATATCTCCTTTGCTTCTTATTTAACCCTATAGGACAAGTTCCATTGATTAGTAAATGAAAAATTGAATCATACCAATCATTGGGTTAAAATTTTATTGCTCTACCTGCATGACACTTAACTTGGGATTAGTATTAGTAATTAATTAAGTTAACCTTTGGCACCTTAACAATTTTGTAGTCTTATTTTCTAGATCATAATCTTGAAATATGGACATCCATTTACCTCTTCCTTTACCTATTTCACATTGGCCAAGCATGAGCTTAGTGGCAGGGTCTAGTAGGATTGCATCCACCTTATTTCTAAGGATATAATGCCTAAATTTTTTAATGACTTGACTAAATAACATGCATGATTGTCTATTAGGGAGTATTTCAACTTAGCATTTTTAAATTTATTACTCATGAAATCAAAGTATGGCCACATCCATTTATCTTTTGAGTTTGGATAGTTACAATTATATGGTCAGAAGCAAAGGAATAAAGATATAAATCCTTAAAAAAATTAGGTCTTATCAATATTTGTGCTTGAATTATTACTTATTTTATGTCTTTGAAGGCCTTTTTGGTTTCTTCATTCCAAGTGATCTTGATTTATTTCTTAAAAATATCATTCAAAGGTCTCAAAATCTCTGCAAAACTAGAAATAAACTTTCTCACAAAGTTGATCTTCCCAAAGAAATATTTCAATTCCTTTATACTATTAAGGGGTTCTATTTTTTATATATCATCTACTCTATCAGGGTCTATATAAATCCCCACTTTAGTTATAACATGTCCTAATAATTTTCCCTTAGTGATACAAAAAATGCTCTTCTTAGGGTTGAGAGAAATTCCATACCTTCTACACCTTTCAAATACCTATTACAAGTGCATGATGTGGTCTTCCCTATTTTTAGTCAAAATAGTCAAGTAATCCATGTAAATGATAATTCACTTACCTATTAGCCCCTAAAAAGCATGGTCTATTACTATTTGGAAAGTTTCACCTATATTTTTTAGCCTAAAGGGAATTATTTTGTAGGCAAAAGTGCCCCACTTAGTAGTGAATGTAGTCTTTAATCTATCTTCCTTGTTCAAAATCACTTGGTTATAACCTAAAAATACATCAAGAAAAGACATCATTTATGAACCACTAACAATTTTAATAACTTGATTAAGAGAAGGAAAATGATAGTTATCTTTTTTATAAGATCTGTTCATATTTATAAAGTCTACACATAATCTGATTTCCCAATTTTTATTCCTAACTAGCACTAATTTATCTACCCAAGTGGAGTGTTTAATGGGAAAAATTATATTTGCATCTAGTAGCTTCTTAACCTCTTTATATATCCAAGGTTCCAAGATAGGGTTAACAGGTCCTTGTTTCTACTTAAAATGCTTGAAGGCTTCTCTTAAAGGTATGGTATGAGTTATGAGTCTAGGATAAAATATATTTAAGTCCTCATATGACTATGCTCAAAAATATTTATACTTGGTTAAAAACTCTTTATCTATTCTTAACTCTTCATTAGTGGTTTCTATAACAATATTCACTAGCTGGGGTTGACCTTATGTTCCTATGTCAACTGCTTTATAATATTTCCCATTCACCTTGGGAAATTTAGTACTTTAAGCTAGTTTATCCATGTCAAACAATATTTCTAAGGAAATCATGCCCTTTGGAATTTTATTATCACTTAAATTCATAATTTTATCATCAATGTTACCTTTATCAAGTGCATTTTCATTGGCTTCATCAATGATGTGAGCCTCAAATACTCGTGAACTATTCATGAAGTCTAAATCTATTATTCATCACTAAATAACTATAAATGGTTGATGTTATCAAGGATTGAAGGACAAGGAATAAATTCGACACTAAGGAATCCTACTTTAGAGTCTTGATTAGGCATAAGATTAGTTGCAACTGAGGTTAGCTCATCATCAAACTTATTTTCTTCCTAAGGAATTGACAAAATGTTAAAATCATAAAAATGATCTATTAGGTCCCAAAATATAATCTTATATTCCTTAAGGTAAGATAATTTGCACTGATACTTAATTCTCACTTGATTGACTACTAGCTTTGAATCACCATGAACCAATAGTTATTTCACCTTATGTTTGATGGCAAATTACAAACCTAAGATCAGAGCTTCATATTCTATTACATTTTTAGTGCAAGAAAATTGAAGTTTGTATTAAGTACTAAATTATTTTCCAAGGGGGTTAAATAAAAATAATCCCTACACTAGAACTAGACTTGCATATTACACCATCAATATATAACTTCCATATCCCAGGGATAGCATGAGTATTATTTGAGTCATATACATTAAATGTGTTAAGAGTATAAACTCCTAACTCAAAGTTAACCATGTTTACCCTTTCATTTACAAAATTATATTCAGTGATCATATGTTTCATCTTGGGCTCTCTTTCAATCCTAGTTTTGTTTAGCACTCCCTTCCATGGTAGCCACATGTGTGAATAGTTAGTAGACATGTAACCATTCAATGATTTTGTCTAGTCTCTATTGAGAAGCATACCATAAGCATTAGGTATATCAAGAACTTGGATATGAATAAAATATTGGATCCTTGGTTTAGCTTCAAGCTGCATGTGAACATTCAACATTCTCTAATTACTTTCACCTTAGATTTATCTAACTGAGTAACAACCCTATCAAATTTTATTGGATTCAAACCAAGTTTCTCATAAATAACTTAAGGCATGATGTTATTAGATGCACTAGAATCTAATAAAAAATTATGCAAATTCTTACCAAATATTATGATTGTAAGAAAGAAATGTGAGACATATGCTTTGTTATTTTACATTACAACATTAGTATTTATAGTCTTGAATGATTTACCAAGTTCTTAGATAGATATTATAGCAACAAATTTCTTTGCTTAGTGATTTGAATCAGTTCATACAAGGTGATGTTAGCCTTAATTTTCCTCATATCTTCAACTATATTGTACCCACCTCTAGTATAAGTATTAGAAGAATAAATATTAGGATTATAATTACTTCCCTTTGGAGGATCATGATTATTATTAGTTTTAAGATCAGGACAAGTGTCAAAATTATTTGGTAGAGTATATGTAGTCAAGGGATGCTTCTGCTCCCTATTTCTAAAAAGATAGGACTTCTTCAAATATTACTAAAAGGTATACACCTCTTCATGAGTATCCTCAGTCTCATTCTCTTCTTGGAATGGGAAGTTAAATGTCTCCATCATAAGGGTTGTATCTATAGACTTGGATGACCTTAAAAATATAGATGTACCTATAGAATTATCTATATTAGGTCTACCTTCAGGAGTATTTATCTCATCTTGAAACAAATCAAAATCATTACATAATTCAATGCAGTATAAATCACCATGGTTTGAATTATCATGAACTCTATGATACTCAGTTAGAGGAACATCACAAATATTTATATTAGGGTTATTATTCTTACCTAATGATGACTCATTATTTTTATTGTTACCCATGTTACCATTATGAAAATGGTTTCTAGGTCTATTGAACCTTTGATATGAATAATTCCTATTAGAGTTCTCCCCAGTATTACCTAATTTTTTTTACTATTGAAGGAAGTCAATACTCAATTTTTTAACCATCTTAAGTATGGATTCATTATCATTATTTTGTGCCTTATAATTATGAACTTGATTTTCATTACTAGTTGTTGGCATCAAATCTCTTTGTTCTTATGGATGAAACCCATTTGTATCATTATTATTCAAGAATCCCAAATTTTTTCTAAGATAAGCATGGCTTAAGGGAAATTAGTTCAAGACTAGTGTCTGATTTAGGGTAGGCACATTATGATTGGCATTAGGAATGACATTTAGTGTAGGTAAATTGGGGTTGACATTTCATATGGCATATACAAGTTGACCTTGAGGTTGCATTTGATCATTGATTGTTATAGCTTCAGTATAAGCTAATGGTAAGGTGTTTATAACTCTAATAGACTTGTTGAAAAATTTATCCTATAAATATAATTACATATAACACTCTAATTTAGACCCTTTTTTTATTAGAACCCTAAATTATCCAAAAAACCCATCTTTTCATTTACCTTGTGGAAATTAGAACTCTATATGTAATATGCACTTATGTAAATTACTTCATGTGTTTGAGATCCTACAAAGAACCAAACCCAAAACTATGGAATATATAACTCGCCATGATCTTTTAACATTCTCAAATGTTTAAAATTAATGGTGAGCTCCTGATCTCACCATGCACCCATCTATAAAAATCTAAAACTTGACGTGCACTTTGCACATTTTCACAATGTTCAAAGTGCATGATAGGCTCTAGATCCCACCAAAACTTTAATGCCCCCCTTTCATGGAAATTGGAACCTTATATGCATATTAAACATTTTCAATCATGCAAATTGCAGCATAGTCTTCATGTTCTACCAAAGGCTTACCAATATATACACCACATGACTTGGAACCTTGAATACACTTTACACATTCTAAATGTGAAAATTACCCCTTGGGTTTTCCCTTCCACCAAATCCAATTACCCCATCCATAGATAGTGGACCTACTTGAAATAGGTTCAACCTCTACTGATTCACCAAACCCATTTTCATATAATGTAGAACCCAAAGTGCACATTGCACATTTTCAATGTGCAAATTTCACATCAAGTCCCACTTCCCACTAAGCCCAATCTTCCCATGAAGAGTGGACCTACTTCACCAACCACCCAAGCTACTTTAATTATAGGATTTTTCATATAAAACTAGGTTATTTTTCAAAATAGTTATCATTTTTAAATTATTGATTTTTTTTTGGAGATCCAACTATTTGCACCATGTAATCTAACCTCAGGCCATGTGTAAATGAACATCTAGTCAAGTCTGTAACTTCCAAGCCACATTGTATATGGTATTCTCCTTGAGTTTCTAACGTTATTTCTTAAATTTTGAAACATTTTTCAAGTTTTTTATCAATTTTTGTAAAATCTTTAGTATATTTCATATATTTTGTTTCTTTGTTCATGGCATTGCCCTAGGGTTACTGACTATTTTAAGACTTGATACTTCATGTTTGTTTAGTTGTCTTATTAGTTATTCACAATCGATGGTTGATATCATGTGTCTAAATTAGTCTTTATGGTTCTTATAGGTTTTTTCAAACCCTACATATACCATTATATGAGAAAAACCCTCATTTCCAACTCAAATATTTCCACATTCAAAACCAAGGTTTCCCCAAATGAATATTCCAAACATAGACTTCATATTCAAAAAAACCAATGAATATTCCATATAAATTACCCTATCATCCCCATGGACACTATACCTACCTTAAACACTTGAGAATCCTATTATAATTTTAAGCACCAAGGAGAGTGGATGTGTTTTGAGTATCTTCCACTTTTATTGTAAATATAATGTGCCTCAAGCACCTTTGACCCCTACTGACTCATAGTGTACCATATAGAGTGGATGTGACTCAAGTACCTCTTAATTCCATTAGAGATTTATCATCCCTCACGCATCATGGAAACTAGATGTGCTATGAGCACCTCCAAGTTCTATCAAAGAATACAAGTACTCTAGACACCTATAGGCTTTGCCAAATTTCACAATTGGTTTATCATAAGAAATAACTTTAGTTTCCATGGCTCCCATGGAAATAAAGATCAAATCTAAAGGCTCTACGGTGACTTCTTTCTTAGATTAGTTAACAAATATAGATTTAGGTCACATTGACTTAGGAGATATTAGGGCTAGGATAGGTACAAATTTTAAAAGTGACTAGATCTAAAGTATCTATAACTCTAGTTTAGCACAAGCTATAGCCTTTCCTATTTATATTCAAATCCATAAGTTGATCCTCATAATAGCACAACATTATGGACCTAATAGGAGATAAGTATGCATTGAAAAAGGGGAGAAAGTTCTAGATCTTGATCTTGATATCATCGACATAGTGTTTGCCATCCTTGAGTTTGAGATTTATTTGGATATAACTCCATAAACATCTACACAATTTTATGAGGAAAATAAGGATTGATGTCAAAAGATAATTAACAAACAATGGATCAAGACTCCCAAACATTCTTCCACTAGATTTCCCAAGACTATGTATAGATCTAATTTTATAGAGGAGGTGGGAGATATCATATCATTGATACATAGAGTCACTAGCAATCTTGATGCCAAGTGTTACAAAGATTAGATATACAAGTATATGTATATCATCAGAGAAAATAAATAGCTAATACATTGGGCCCAATTAATAAGTAATTCCCACCACAACTAATTAATGGAGGTGTAGATGACAAATAAGTTCTATACGACATCATATATTATCTATATCCTAGCCAAAGGAAGATTGTTCTTGGGCCTTAATACAGCCCCTAAAGAAATAACTAGAGTCTCTAACTACTACCCTAACCTCACATTGTAGGCTAGTAGATAGTAATTTGGGAGAGTTAATGATTCTTTCATTTACAACATCATCATCATGTTTGATCAAGAGATTATAAAAATAAGGTTCTCCCAAGTTGCAAAAGATGAGATTACCAAATGGGGTTCCTTCTTTATATAGTTTCCCACCTACTCCTACATTAGGGTAGCTAGATTCAGTGGTTATCTTTACACACTTCCCTAGTATGTGAGTGATAGATGGTCATTATTGGAGTTGGTTAGATAACTTTTGGATACACATAAGCTCCTTTCAGATAGATACAAGGTAGGGATACATTTACCTATTTATATTAGTTATTATACATGTGAATCTCTCTTGAAGGATAGAACTATAGAGGTAGAGATGTGACAAGTAACACTGAGGAATCTAGAGTCTAGACCTTACTTTGATCCATATGGTAAGGTTACTACTGCACTAGAGCTAGAAACATATGAGCATGTGCCATATTATGAGGTTTTTTGGAATACTATAATGATGAAGAAATGGTTAGAATGAGGGACTATTCTTGGATGTCCTTGTAGCAAATAAAATACTATTATCTAGCACCAGTCCCTGATGACTTGGTGTATGAAAATTCTAGAGTAGGTCCTATCTATATTACATAGATTTCTAGACCTATACCAATAGTGAGGTGGTTAATTCCTAAATCCTTCTCTCTATTCAATAGAAGAGCCCCTGTTATTAACAAAATGCTTAATTATAAAAGAATCAAGGAAGTGTAAATCATAAGGGAGATAATAGGGGTTAATTGGAATCTACTAAATCTTAAAGTAGGAGGTGTCACTCCTTCAGAAGAGGTCACTAGTGAGTCATTAGAAGATCCTGACAAAGGAAAGAAGAGGAAGAAGACAAAGGTAAGAAAAAGGGAATTAGATAAATAAGGAGAAGCTATATAAGAATCAATTGATCTTTTAATAGAAAACACAACAATAACATAAGGGCCTACATCTTTTGATCCCATAGCCCTAACTCCTATTTTTAATACTCCACCTTCTCCTACACATATTTTATAGTAGATTTCAACACCTCCACCAATTATCACCACTCCTCAATCATCTTAGGTTCCCATTAATCCACAAGTTTCAACTCCACTACCTCTAGTTTCAACTCCTCCACTTGTCTCCCCTTGACCTACCACTCCTCCCACCTCAATAAGCCAAGTATAATCAACACAAATAAGTTAAGTGGACACTCAGGGTTATCCTATAGTGTAAGTTCAAGTTTCCACTTCCCTTTCCCTTTCTCCCACTTCACTTTCCTCATTTGATCCACTCCTACTTTCCATTCCATTTACAATTCCTTCCATTTCATCACCATTAATTCCTAACACCACCATTAGTAAATTACCATAAATTCATTAATATTGAATATGGTTTCATAGGCCATCTCAACCCTTGGGAAAATTAATGTTTCCCATTCATCTCAACCCACTATTTTCACATCAGCAACCCTGAGTGGTCCTACACACCTAATTAACACATTTAATTCTTAGGCTTCCACCCTTACACCATTTCCTAAATTAATAACCTCTATGTCCATTCCATCCTCCACTCCCCTAATAGGCATAACTACCTTTATTTATTCCACTCCCCCCATTTCCACTATTTCATCTTACCATCAGTTGAGGTTGGAGCAACCCAAACACTTAGATTAAATATTGATTTGTAAACCACTGATGAAGATGGACCCTCATAGGCACCTCTTGAGCAACCACTGGTATCATATTCCAAGGAGTCTCCCTTGGTCACATTATTAGGTAATGTAGCTACATCAGCTATAGATTCTTTAGTGATAGTGCCAAATTAGTAGAAGGTTACCCCTAGTTGGTTAGCCTAATCAGTGAGTAAAAAGTAGAAAATAATGGTTGATTCTAGAACTTTATACTTTGGCATTTTATAAGTTAATAAGATGTCAAAACCCACTCCCAATACCCTTTATAGGACATTCATTGATGATAAGGGAGAGAGATATGTTGACATTATAGTTCCCCCACCAGATAAATCAAAAGAGAATCTCGTGGTAGTAGATTATTAGGTTTCTCATATACACCTTGGTCAAAAAACAAGAGAAGGGATGAAACACAATGTGTAGAGATGTATAAAATCTCTCTTATAGAGAATTGATCATGATAAAGCCACCAAGGATGAGCTGAAAAGGAATGTTAGTCAGTTGATCAAAACACTCAACTAGTTCGTAAAGTTTGATTTTGTATGAGAGATTGCTCACATGAGAAGGGATATAATAGAATGGTCTAAAGAACTGATCACAAAAGGTAGTAGAATTCTTATAGCCATGATGGAGCATTATGGAGTCATCATGGAGATATTTTTTTTTTAAATGAATAGATTAATTACTAAAAGGGGGAGATTTAGCTCTTAAATATGTATTATCACAAATTAATAGCCGTAAATCAATTGATATGAATACCCTCATTATTGATAAAATATTGAAGGATGATGACAAGCATGAAGAATTACATAGGGATGCTCAATTTTAGATAAGAGTAATGATAAAATCTATGGAATGAGCCAATGAGGCTCATGACAAGGCAATTGATGTGTTATATGAGATTGATGGCATGTTGAATTTAATGTCATGATGACCAATAGATTATGCCAATAATTTCCTTCAGGTAGAATAGGTTCGAAATCATTTTAAGGAAAGTTTTAAGGAGTCTGTGAAGGACACAATCTTTATCTTAAGTTCCATTGATAGGTTCATCAAGTATGAGAAAGTAATTGATTAGATGAGAACTGAAATTTAGGGCATAAGAACATTTAGAAGATAATTTTTTGATGTCCAAGTAGATTGTGTAGGCTCCAACATTTATTCTTATAGGCTATATGTAGAGTGAATTCAAGAGATTTTCAAGACCTTTGATACATATATAGAGAAACTATAGGCCAAGAATGATAAGAAGTTGAGGAAATTATAGACATTAATTAATTTTCTCTTGAATATTTTTAAATGTTATTTTCGTGTGTGATTTCATTTAAAATGCATTGCAAATTTTAATTTCAAAAGTATATATTTATTATTTATAACTTTTTTGAGAAAGAGAAAGACATATATTTTTAAACTTTATTTTTTTGATAATGTGAAAGTTTCAAAAATCAAAATTACAAATTGTACTTTCTATTTTGATTAATGTAAATTGTTAAAAGGTGCAAAGTCATGAAGTGTAAATTACATGGTTCCTTTTCGGCAAAAAGTGATAAAGACTTAGAAATTTGTAAAATTTTCACTTAAAGTTTTACATGCTAGGGTTTGCATGAAAACAAACTTGGAATTAATTTTTAATGTTATCTTTTATTTAGAAAAAAATAAATTTCTATTTTGGGTGCCTCTTCTTACATGAGGGAGCTATTTTCATCCACCATCATATAAGGAGCATTGCATGGAGATATTTGGTTCCATCCATGCCATCCCATGCTATGATACACCTAGGATCATGCCCTTCTCATGCTTGTCATGTCCCAAATGTTCCACAAGTCTAAGATGTTATAAATAAAAGAGCTCACCTCTTTTTACATGAAGGTTTTCAGATCTGTATGATTGTCTAAACCTAGTGTTCATGTTTGAACAACTACATGTCTTCTATAACATAATTTGTATAAAAATGGGTAGACCCCATGGCCCAATTTATCTTTTTACTTTTAGTTATATTTTTCTACATTTTTAATGTATTTATTACAAGATATAACCTTTGGGGAGAAATAATGTTGAAGATTTGCCTTTCTTGTCTTTGGAATCTTTATGTTGTGCACATTATTTTATTTTCTATGAAAGCTTTGTCTTTTATTTAGTCTCAAGAAAATTCATCTGTGGTATTTTACCCTCTTGATAATATTGTTTGGAATAAATATCCTTTTCCCTTTTCTAAAGAATAGTTATAATGTTGCCTCTGATTTCCAAATTTACATGTGTTTATGCTTAAAATAAATTCAATCTATTTTCTACTCTATTGTGTTTTCAAGAAACCATCTAGATATACTATAAAATATTTGATGCAATCACCAAATTTTTATTTTTCTAAAAATTTCAATTCTTCAATCCTTTTCCCCTATCAAAACCCTAGTTTAGGATTAAAAAATCACTAAAGAATAAGAATTCCATAAAATTGGTATTTTATTAATTTGTATCATATTTAGTGAAAGGAAGCTGGCCTTTTCCAAAGATTAACCTCAAATTACCAAGGTCCCATGGCTTTGGAATTTTTCCCATTGTATAATTAGGGACTTACACAACAAGCTATAAAATCAAGATACGTGCAATCCTATGTGATAAAATTATTTGGCACACCTCGTAGGACCCAAAAATTACATAGAGATTAGTGTTATTCTTAACGAGCATTGTACTAGTTTTATGCAAATATAAAATCACCTGATGACTTCACTAACTTACAAACTCATGATTTCAAAATGATGTATGCCAAAAAAATAAATAAGATCATCTACTAAAGGTAAAAGGGATGATTTTTTAGAATTGTCATTTCCATCTATAAAGAGATAAAAAGTAGTCACCCCTTATCCTAAAGTATATCATATGGTTTTATTTGCATCCCCTTCGATAACTCCTATCAGTGTTATACCTCCCATAATGGCTAGAAATCAGAAATTCATAGCTTTCAATATAGGTGGTCCACTCATTTTAGCCCAACATGATGATATACCAGTCTTGGCATTAAAAATCCTACCATATTTTAGTAGTGAGACCTCTACCACTACTTTAGAACACATACAAGATATTGTTAATATCTATTCAATCCATAACATGGTCTAAGACAATGTTGTAATCAAATTCCTAGTATCTTCTTTTAAAGGGAAAGATTTAAAATGGTACAGAGGCCTTGCTCCCACCTCAATCTAAGTTTGGTATGAGTTAGGCACTGCGATGTGAACCTATTTTGAGGATAAAAGTAACCACCTTTCCTTGGTTAAACAATTAACTACTATTCAACAAGCTCCTCATGAGTAAATTACTGAGTTTAATTACCATTTCTAGAAGACCTAAAATAGAATCCTAATCTTGGTTAAAACCACTATGAATAATGCTTTCTTGTATTACCTAAAAGCCCTCTATAGTGATATAGTTGTAATGATTCAGTCAATGGGTGGAACCACACTTCCTATAGCTTATGATATTATTATAAGGGCATAAAATTATTTCATCCAAGATAGAAAAATTTCACCAAGGCCACCAATGCCTCTATTTCTAAAAATATCCCCTATCCGCCACCTAAACTTGCTCTAATTCCCACTACAAGCAAAGCACCTGCTTTGACTCATGTACCTTTGAATGATTTATATGAGGCAAATTCATTAATTAAGAGCTTTGAAAATGAGTTAGTGTCAATGAAAAGGAATCAAGCCCAAAATTAAAAACCTTTTAAACCATTTAACCCCACATAATAAGAGAATAAGCAGCCCTATCAAGGTAACAACTAGTAATAAGGATAGAGTTCATAGCTAAGACCTCCAAGCACCTATACTTTACTAGTGTCAGGAGCTTCCAAAGCTATTATCCTTGTTTAGAATAATTTGGCTCAATAGTAGGAGTGGTATTATCCATGCAATCAGCCACATAAATAGAATACTTACCCTAATGGTGTAATTATTCAAGCCATGATGGTACAAGGCATAGTAATCATGCAAGGACAATAAGAAGAATCTATTTCTCACTAAGTAGACACATAAGAAGCTACTCAAAGTGAAGAAACTCTTTTAAACTAGTAAGAGGATGACTTTTGTAGAATAAGCCAAGATGAAGTATTTTTAATAGAGGAGGTCCTATAGTAGCTAATACACATTCCAATAAGAGAGTAATCGAAGCTGATCAACCCCCCAGGTAGAGCAAGCTTTAACTTCTAAAGATGTAGCAGAACCAATAAAGAGCAATACAATGTAAAGGCCACCCTTTACACCTAAAAATCAATTCAAAGCAAAGGTGCCCACTCTAAATTTTGTAAAAGAGGATGCAGTCCCTACAAAAGCACCAACAAAGATTGGTGATATCCCTTTCAGCATAGTTAATCGAATGAAGAAGACTAATCTAAATGTCAATATATGGGAAACACTATCTATACTAGCACAAAGGGACTTACTACAAGAGGCTCTAAATAATTTATAGATATCAAAAAATATTCTAACCAAGGGGCCCACACCTATAATAAATCTATGTTATCCTCAAGTTGATAATAAAATATGCAAAAATGGTAAGCCTTCCTCTTTTTATCTTTCAATTATAATAGGGAAGCATGTGTTATATAATTGCATGGTAAATTTAGGGGTTAATAGTTTAGTAATGCCCAAGGAAATAATTGATCTTTTGGGAGTAAAATACACATTTATTAATAAGGGAGTATTGAAACAAGATGGGATTATTGTTCAAATGGTAAGAACTATAAAGGGACTAAACCTCACTATTCATGCTTACCTAAGCCTATCAATTACTTAAGATATTTCAGTCATAGATCTTCCCTCCTACTTTGCCATTTGTCTTTTAAGGGATTTCACTACAAAGATGGGAGGATGTCTATCTAAAAATTTATCTCACATGCTATGTATAATGAGATATGAAACTAAAGTAACAATAGAGCTGAGCTAATTACAAAATATCATATAGATCCATACAATCATATTCCTTTCATATTGTACATTACAAGATCAAGAAGAGGAAGAAATGGATCAAGAGAATGCAACACCTATAGAGGAAATTATAGACACTCATTTGGATGAGTGGGGATCAGACCTATAATTTTATCTTTATGACTATGTTTAGGAAACAAGGTTAGGGACATATTGCATTTATGAGAAAGACACAATTATCCTAAATTTAGTCAAACTAGATAAATATCTTTAATGGATGTGGCAATTATATTTTGATGGTAGAAGAAGTAAAAATGGTGTAGGTGCAGTAATTGTATTGATCTCCCCATAGAAAGAGAGCTACTTCTACTTGTTTAGACTTTAATTTTATTAAACTAATATTGTAACTAAACATGAAGCCTTGATTTGAGGCCTTTGATTGGCCAAAGATAGAGGGAACAATATTTTGTATATATTTGGTGATAGTGATCTCATCGTTCACCAAGTTAGATAAAAAAATGTAACCAAAAACAATTTTCTAAGGTCTTACAAACACAAGGTTTGGGACCTATTAGAATATTTCACCACTTTGAACATTCATGTGGTACCAAGGGCACTTAATAAAGATGTTAACCACATGGATTTGGTGGGTTCCATATATAACCTACCAATAATAATAATGAAGAAGAACAACTAGCATGTGAGGCTAATTGTAAGGACTTCTATTCTCGATAATATAACTAATTGTCAAGTCTTTGATAGTGAAAAGTAGATTATAAATTTTTTGAGAGAAGAGGCCAAGTTTTCAAAAAGGAATTATCCAAGGCTAAAAGACCAATATGGTGATAAAATTATTCAACTAAAAATAAATAAGCTACCTATGGGTCTTGTTACACAAGAAAACATCTTCAATTCAAATGACCAATTAAGAGGTGAAAAGAATAGCATTATAGTCAATGAATAAGATTGTGAACCCGTCATCATCTTAGAAGGCAAGTCTCTTAAGATATGCAAGGTATGTAATATTTCAAAGAAGAATTATTTTATTAAAATATGTCAAGAGATTGATGATAACTTTACTTGGAGTTTTCATGACTTAAGAGGATTTGATCCAAGTTTAGCATAACACACTATATAACTAGATATAATTATGAAACTTGTTGAGAAGAAGTAGAGACCCATCAATCACAAGAATTAACCCTTGATAAAAAAATGATCTCTCTAAGTTAATAGAAGATATTATAATATTTTTGATCAAACACTCATCTTGGGTAGCAAATATGGTCCCTATCAGAAAGAAAAATAGTGAAATTTGGTTGTGTGTAGACTTTAAAGACCTGAACAAAGCATCATTGAAATATCACTATCCTCTTCCTCTAATGGAACAAATTTTGTAGATAATATCAAGATATAAAATATTATCTCTTCTATATGGTTATTTAGGGTATAACCAAATCTTAGTATAGGAATCAGATTAATTTAAAACCACCTTCACCACCAAATGGGGCATGTATGCATACATAAAGATGTCATTTGGTCTAATAAATGTAGGTATAAATTTTTAAAGATCCATGGATATGGCATTCAAAGGTTTCATAAATGATATAATTTTAGTATATCTAGATGATAGTATATTCTACTTAAAACATGTTCATGCACATCTAGACCACCTAAGAAAGATTTCTTAAAGATGTAGAAAATTTGTGGTTTCCCTTAACTTGAAGAAATGCATGTTTGTATTACACGAGGGGAAGCTACTAAGACACATAGTGTTAAAGGAAGGTCTTGATATATACCCTAAATGAGTTACAACTATATTTACATCAACACTATTGAGTCACAAAAAGGGCCTACAAAGCTTTCTTAGGAAGATCAACTTCATGAGAAGATTCATACTAAATTTTTCCTTTTTGGCAAAACCCCTTATTGTAATGATAAAAAAGAGAACTCTTTTTAGTTAGATGTAAGAAGGAAAATAAATTTTTGAGGCCATAAAATACACCATCTCCCAAGATCCTACCCTAGTTAACCCAATCTATGAGAAGGATTTTATCCTCCATGATTTTGGATGGGAAGGAAGTATCTCAGTAATTCTGACTCATCATAATCAAAAAGATTTGGAGCAACCTATCTTTCTTCAGCCAAACTTTGAAAGATTATGAAGAGAATTATAGTTTTTTGGAGAATCAAGTATTTGTGATAATCAAATAACTCAAAAAATTAAATAATATGCTTTCCAACAACAAAATACATGTGATGGTGAGTCATCAAAGTATTAAATAATTTATACAAAGTAGGGAGTTAAATGAAAAATGAGTAGGACAGATTACCAAGGTCATGAAGTATGACATGGATATCATGATCACAAACATAGTAAGAGGAAATGGATTGTGTGAATAATTGGATGCTAACATCAAACTATTAAACTAGTATCTAATATGGTGTATGCTTAAACTACACCTCAGATAGATAATCCACCTCCTTTTAATAGTTTGATTTAAGACATGACTCATTTCCTATAGATTGATGAATACCCCTATGACTTCTAGTAGTCAAAGAAAAGGTATTTTTTACTCCAATCAATTCAATATGTTCTTATTTATGGGATTTTATTTTTGAAGAACATGAATGGAGTCTTGTTAAGATGTATTGAGCATAATCAAGTTCCCAAAGTGCTCAATCAATTTCATGATGGACCATTCAAAGGAAAAAAATTTCAAGGACTATGACCATGAAGATAATGAGAAGAGGCTACTATTGGCATGAATTATTCAAGGATGCTCATCAGTGGATATTAAATTGTGAAAAGTGTGCTTACTTCACTAGTAAGAAAATACTAGTTGCACTTCCTCTTAGACCAATTCAAGTAGATCAACCATTCACCCAATGGGGATTGAATTTCATCGACATGATCAATCCACCATCAATCATAAGTCATAAATGGGTTCTCATAGTAATGGATTATTTTACATGATGGATTGAAGTGGTTGCTCTAAAGGATGCCACTGAAACATATATTATTGAGTTCATGTATGACATAGTTTTAAGATTTGGGATTCCTCACGCCATAATATCAGATAATGCTAAGGCATTTGTGAGAAATTAGGTTAGTGAATGGGCTATCAAGCATAATTTTTAATCGAGAACTTATTAAAATTATTAACCCTAGGGTAATTACCTAGCTAAGTCCACCAATAATAACTTGATTAGAATTATCAAATGAATAATGCATGATAATTAGAGGATGTGGCATACAAAATTAAAACCAACACTGTGGGTTGATAGAGTTACACCAAAGAGAGCCATCAATAAGTTACCTTTTATGTTGGTATATGGAAGAGAAGAATGAGTACCACTATTGATTAAACTTAAATATTTAGATATCAATCACCAATTGGACCTAATTGACAATGATGAGATGATGGTGAGACTAGTTGAACTCATCGAGCTTGAAGAAATTAGACATCAATCAATGAAAAGTCTTAGAAATAAATTAGGTACAAACCAAGAAGACTTTCAATAAAAAGGCAAATACAAGAAGCTTCAATGAAGGAGAAGTGGTACTCAATTGGGATGCATATAAATCAAAACCATGTAGGCAAACCAAATTTGATAAAATATGGAGTGGTCCATATATCATCACCCAGTGCAAAGGAGCCAACGCATTCTATCTCTCCAAATTTGATGGAGTAGAACTGCCAATCCCAGTTAATGGGATATACCTCAAATCTTAATTTTGAGGTAAGGAACTTATTCCAAAAATATTAAATTTTGTAAATAATAGGGTTTTTTGTGTTTTTAATAAGTTCTTTTGAACAAGTCAGACTCATTAGGAGTTGTTCTTTTAGGTTATTTTCCCCTATTTTGTTTGTCTATTTTTCCTATTTTGTTCATGTCTAGGTGAATCCCAATTTATTATTTCCTAGGTTAGAGTTTTTTTAGATCAAAATTAACTCCATGCCCAATGATTTGAGAAGGATACTGGATTGAAAATGATTAGCAGGCAATCATCCCATAGAGGTCACCAAAAATGTTGAGATTTTTGTCCCAAAAATGTTGATATTTTTTTCCCAAAAATATCATTATATCTAACACCTTAGGGGATATCCCCCCCCCTTTTTAAGGAAACCCTTGAATTATCCAAAAAAAACCCATATTTCCCTTTACCTTACAAAAACCAAAACTCTAGATGCAATTTTCACTTATGCAAATTACTTTGTGGGTTCTAGATCCCATGAAGCACCAAAACCCAAAACCATAAAATCCATATCTTGCCATGGATTTTTCAACATTAAAAATACATGTTGGGATCTAGATCCCACCATGAACCCATTCGATAGAATCCAAAATTTGACGTGAACTTTGCATGTTTTCATAACATGCAAAGTGCATGATAGGCTATGGATCCTGCCATAACTTTAATACCCCCTTCTATGGAACCCAAAACCTTAGATGCATATTACATGTTTATAAGTGTACAAAGTGCACCATAATATCTACATTCCACCAAATTATTACCAATATATGTATCATGGGACCCAGAACCTTGAGTGTACTTTTCATGTTCTAAATGTACAAAGTGCTCTATGGGTTCCAACTTAATCTAAAGCCAATTACCCCATCTATAGAGAGTGAACCTACTTGAAACAATTCCAACCTCTACCAATTCACCAAACCCATTCCCATATAATTTATAACTTGTATTTCACATTGCACATGTTCAACATGCAAAGTATATGTCAAGTCCTACTTGCCACCAAGTCCAATCTTCTCATAGAGAGTGGACCTGCTTTAAGTACATCTAACCTCCACCACCAACCACCTGAGCTACATTAATTACAATCCTATAAAAACTAGGTTATTTTTCAAAAGAGTTATCATTTTTTAACTTTATGATTACATTTTGGAGCTCCAACTATTTGTGCCATGAAAAATGACCTCAAACCACATGTAAATGAAAACCTAGTCAAGTTTAAAACTTCTAGACCACATCATTTATGGTGTTCTCCTTGAGTTTATACCATTATTTCCTAAATTTAAAAAAAATCAAGTTTTATTATTAGTTTTATGCAAAATCTTCAGTATCTTTCATAGATTTGGTTACTTTGTTCATGGTATTACCTTAGGGTTAATGACTATTTTAGGACTTGATACTTCATGTTTTTGTAGTTGTCTTGTTATATATTTACAATCTAGGGTTGAGATCATGTGTCTAAATTAGTATTTATGGTTCTTCTATGGTTTTCCAAACCCTACATATACCATTATCCAAGAAAATCCCTCATTTCCCATTTAAATATTTCCTCATTTGAAACCAAGGTTTCCCTAAAAGAATATTCCAAGCATATACTTCATATTCAAAAAAACTAGTGAATATGCCATGATGGGTGTCATTATTCTCTTCATTTAATCAACTCTCTATTGATGTAATATTCAACTAGGGGTGTGTCTAAAGCTATATTCAACAAGAAGAATCTTAGAGATTTAGTAATTGATTGTAGGTATTTGTATATTTTATTTTATTTTGGGGGATCTTTAATGTCTTAAGGACTTCTTGGTTAAAACCTTATTGGAATCAAACTATGAATATCTACTAGAAATAAACACACATTACATAAATGAATTTTTTAGAAATAAACACACTTTGCAAAATTAAATTTGCTGGAAATAAACACGCTTTGTAGAAATGAATTTGCTGGAAATAAACACACAATTTAGAATGCTTGGAAAATGATTGTAAGAAATGAGAATTTAATCTAGAACACCTGCAGGGACATATCTAAATTTTAACTTAAGGAATTGAAAGCATTTATAAATTTAACAAAGCTACCTATTTGATTTTGAAAATAAAATATAAATATCGACAAAATGAAGATCCTGGTTCTTGGAGGAGTGGGCCCTTGCTCCACCTAGAAACAGGATTGAACAACTTAATTATCTCTCAAAATAGAAATGGCTATTTTATTGATAAATTGTTCTATATTACAAAAATATACTAATCTATCCTTATCCTTCTATTTTTCAATTATTACCCTCTTTTCCTATATTCTTCCAGGTCTGTACATATATTCTTCTTCTTGTGGTGCATTGATAGCCGTAACTATTTTATAGATACGATAGAACTAAATCATGCCTAGAATAGATGTTGAATTAAAACATGGTTGGATGTCCATCTATGTGATAAGTGTCTTGGATCTACAAGTATGGAAATTAGAAATTTGCTCCTAATTAATGGGATCATTGATTTGATAGATCATCGACTATTTGGAATAGATCGTTATCAGTTCTAGAACTTTAGAAGAGTTCCAAAACTAAAGGAAATCAATCCATATCTAACCATGAAAGTTTCATAGCTTATCTACAAGAGTATTGGAACTAATTCAGATAATTATAGAACTAAATATAGAGTTCTAGAACTTAGTCCAAAAATGTGATAGAAATTGTAATATCATGTTGGAGTTCTAGAACTAAGCTGTATTGATTCCAATACTTCCAAAAACATGTAATCCACTTCATATTTGTTCTTCAGCCTGATGATGATCTATTTTATTACAAAACTTGAATTTTCCAAAACACTTGTTAGGAATTACAGAGCTTTTAAATGTCAGAATCACAATCAACAAAAGATGGACAATTACATCCTAACTCATATCACATTAAAATAAAAGTCACAAAATGTAGTCAAACTTAATAGAAAGAGAGAGTAATATGAGGTCATTTATTATACATTTAACAGGCATATCCTAACCTCATCATTTCCCCCATACTTTTTGTTAATTCCCTTTACAAACTTTACTCTACAAATTTAGGATTATATATTCTACATTCCATTTGATCACTCAGATCAAATGGCTAGAACTGAATATCCTAATGCTTTGATACAGAGGTAATATATCCTACTCCTGCTTCTACTTCTCTATTCCATTCTTCAAATTGAGTGGGATCTTGAGGTTCTCTATTTTTCCAAGGAGATATGGGGGTGAGAAGTAGAGGTGGCCTTGTCCGCATTCCTATCCATATGTGCATGGGAGTTTCATTGATCCAAGGAATTATTGTGCATAAAGCTTTTGCCCTTTCTAGACTCCAGATCAAATTTGAATGAGATATTACTTCCCTTATTTTTAATGCCACTAGGAGAAATTCCCACCTTTTCAAGCATGAATCATAAATATTACCAAAATTTTCCCTTTCATAAGAGGTGAAGGCATTAATGCTTTTCTATAAATTGACAAGATAAGGTTCCTTGAACCTTCCATTAAATGCATGAGATTAGAAATGTGAATCAAAGGTGAATGGGTTGCCATAATGAATTCTCATACAAAGATAAGATGAACTAGCCTTTAATATATGCTCTGACTCTCTCTCTCCTTCCATGCAATCTATTTTTGAATAATATAGACAAATGCATTAAGATAGCTTTCCCCTACATACAAATTGATCATAAAACTTGAATTCTTTTCTAGCATGAAATTGCAAAGGTAAAATTCACAGAGAAGATTTTTTTGTTATGCATTGGCTAAGGAGTAGGCTACCAAGAATCAACTTCATCTTTTATTTCATGTGGATGGCCACATACTATCCTTGCCAACTACGAGTGAATTAATTTTTCCTCTAAAAACATACTATATGTAGGAGAAGGTCTTCTGCATGCAAGCAGTTTCTCACTCATCATGCAAACTATTTGTATTTTCATAAGATATTTGTATTTATCTTTTTCCTCATTGTAAAATTTTTCTTCCCATTCCTTCCTTGCTTACTTTTCTTCCTCCATTTTTATTTTCAAGTCCTTATTGGATGTCTTGACTATACTGAGTTATATGCATGTATCATCCCATAACTATTTGAGTGGAAAATAAGTCAATTCAATTTATGCAAAGATTGTTAACACAACAATATATCTCCAAGGAATTTTACATTTTTTCTCTTTTTCCATCAATTACCTTCTAATCTCTGCTAATTCCTTAAACTTGGCTGTGAACTAGTTTGTTAATTCCTTAAGGAGCATTTCTCTCTGTTCTAATTTGAGTTTGAGGAAATTCAATTCCTCATTCCTCATCCTTTTCCTTGATAATGAGTTTTTTTATAAAAAAATAGAGCCTATTTAACCTACTAATTTGTTTCTTTTTCTAAAATTTCTTGGGGAGGTAAGCATTCTTCTTCCACCAGAGGGGATTTCCCTTTCCTTTTCCAGGATGCTTATTCATCTTCGTCATGTGATGGTGCTGCTGACTCACTCATTTCTTGGAAAACTTGCTCCTAAAATCTTTCATCTTCTTTTTCTTTTTTTGTTTGGCTTGGTCTAAGAGGAGTCATGGCCATGCTACCCAAAATATCAGCAGCTTCAGTTTCCAGCCCTTCTTATTCTTTCATCTTTGAAATTTATTTAGACCTTTTATGACTTCTCCTTCTTTGAGGAGCCTCAAAATGTGTAGAAATGGGTCTCCTATTAGATATTATTCTAATTTTTACCTTTTTCTTAGGCCTAGGTGAACCGTCACTATCAGAGACAGGTATTAGTTCTCTTGTAGCTTCTACAGAAGAAGGAATTTCTTGAGAAGGCACAGTAAGGTTTGCAATTTTAGCTCTTCTTTCAGATCTTCTTCTTTTTGGTATTTCCTCTTCCCCTAGTTATTTATTTTCCTTAGTAGTGGTATCAATTTCTAAATGAATTTAAGGCATAGGAGGAGTTGTTATTACTCTTCTAAAAATACCAAGGTTCTGCTTAAACTTGCCAAGAAATTTTTCCCACATTTCTTTCCCATTTTTATTTGAAAGGAAATAATGCTGGTATACTAAATGCACTAACCCATAATGTCTAATTGTTCTTACACCCCAATAATACCTGTGGGCCATTGTATGGATGGAGTCAAAAAGAAACCCTGGAAGGTTTACTATATATTCTAGTTTTTCAGCTCCATATCTAAGGTATATGAGGATTTTCAAGACTTCTTTTCCTACTAACCTAAATTGTCCATCATAGGTTAACTACTTAACTATCTAAAATGCTACTCTATCAAAGGGTTTGGGAAAGTTGGTCCTTTTGACTCCTTTGATTATTTTCTTTGTGTTTCAAATATACTGGGGTTTAGCTTCCCCCTCTTTTAGTAGGGTTTCAACTAGGTCTTTTAATGTCCCTTTGGCAGGTTTTGGAACATGCACCATTGGTAATCCAGATATCTCACTTATTACATTCACATAAAAAGGAATGAAAACCTTCCTAACCTTTGTCCTTGTTTGCTCTAAATTGATAACAAATTCTCTTACCAATTCATTATTATATTTGGGGAATTTCCTCAAAAACTCCAGCCATCCTGCCTATTGAAAGATAGTTTCTACTTCTTCATCTACAAGGAGCTAGGTATCATCCTCTAGTTATAACTTATTTTTAATCCCCATGATTCATTATTCTTTAATCTTATGCAATTTAGCTAAAGGTTGCTTATTTTATTGGCATAACTGATGACTTTGGTTGTGGAACTGGTGAATTTAGCTATAGAATTATTGTACTTAGTTGTAGAACTAGAAAATTTGGCTATGGAATTAGTGTACTCGACTATGGAATTGATGAATTTAATTCATTTTATCTCTATTGAAGTTTTTTAGTAGATATTTTTTACTTTGTCAATTCAATAATAATAATGATTCTTTATAACTATGCTACCAATTTATTCCATCATCAATATCCTTCTCATGATTTATCATGTTTAATCATGATGTACAATAGATGACTCATCATAATAATATTTCTAAATCAAGTCTAATAACACATGAAAACTTTAAATCTAACCTTTAACAAGTTAAAAACATAATGACCATCCTTAATGATATAATTCCTTCGTTATGATGACTCATCATTCTTAAAAAGTGAAAACAAGGAAAATCGTTAGAAAATAGTTAGAATTCTAAAGAAGTTTTTATTTTGAATTAGCCATTTATTTGAGAAGATCAACCACCATCACTATTTTTCAATTGATCTTTCAGAGATTTTTTTTTTGACCAAGAGTATTCTTCTACTGCCATCAATGGGAACTAATTGAATAGAACCATTGTCAAATATTTTCTCAATCTGATAAGGTCCCAACCATCTAGTTCTCAATTTACCTTTGAATTGTTGGTACTTAGAATCAAATAGTAATGCCTAGTCTCCTACTTTGAATTGTCTTTCCTTGATATTTGAATCATGCCATTACTTCCTTTGATCTTGGATTATCTCTATCTGGTGAAGTGATTCCATTCTTAATTCATCCAACTCATTGAGTTGAAGGATTCTATCTATTTGAGCTATATCCAATTCAATTCCCACCTTATTTGTTATCCTCAATGTCTATAGTTCAAACTCAATAGGCAATAAGGGATTTTTCCCATAGACTAACTCATATGGTGAAAACCCTGTTGTAGTTTTCCAAGTTGTATTGTAAGCCTAGATAGCTTCAGGTAGTCTCTTTACCCAATCTCTTCTTTCTACTTCAACTATTTTAGTGAGGATGTTTTCTAATTCTCTATATGTTACTTCAACTTGTCCATTTTCTTGCGGGTGATAAGGAGATGAATTCCTATGATTGATCAAATAATACATTATGAAAGCCTGGATCATATTGGACATAAATTATTGTCTTTGGTCTAAAACTAAGCTTCTTGGTGCTCTAAAATTTACCATAATTCTATGTTAAAGGAAATCAGTAATTGCTTCTTTAGTGGCATTTGTTAAACCCTACACTTCTACCCTCTTTGTCACATAATCAGTACACATATGAATGTGCTCTTTTCCCTATGAAGGAGGATTAAAGGTTCCAACAAAATCCAATCCACATCTCTCAATGATTCAATCACTACTTGAGGTTGCAAAGGAATTTCATTAGTAAATGTTGGTTATCCCATCCTTTGACAAGGATCACACCACCTGATATATCTCTTCACATCCTTGTATAGAGATGGCTAATAGTAACTAGTGCCAAGTATTTTATGAGCTATTGTTTTCACTAAATAGTGTCCTCCACTTGGTTCATCATGACATGCCCAGAGGATGTCAAATATTTCATCTTTTCTTACACACCTACATAAAACCAAATCAAGACCACATTTAAATAGCATTCCATTTAACCATTTGAACTGTGCACTAGTTTTGATTAACTTCTTTATTTATTTTTTAGTGAAAGAAGGAGGAAAATTCGATGTTGTAAGATAATTTTCCATGTCAGCAAACCATGGTGTATTAGCTAAAATAACAAATAATTGTTCATCTAGAAAGTTGTCCTTGACTGGATCTTACTCCCCTATAGTGGTTAGCCTTGACAAGAAATTAGCTACCACATTAGATTTTCCTAGATTCTCTACAATGGTAATATCAAATTCTTGTATAAGTAGTAACCATTTAATTATTCTACCTCTAACCATTGGTTTGTTCATTAAATATTTAATTACTGAGTAATCTGTATGTATAAATATTTTGTACCCTATAATGTAATGTCTAAATTTATTAATTTCATAGATCACAGCTAGAAATTCTTTTTTAGTGGTAATGTAATTTCTTTCAATGGAAGTAAGATTTTTACTAAGATATTAAATTGCATACATTTTTCCTTCATCTTTATGTCCAAAAACTACACCAATTGAGTTATTTGAGGCATCAATTTGGATGTGAAAAGGTTTCTCCCAATTAGGTCCTTTTAATATTAGGGCAATTACTAATTTCTCTTTAATTTCTTCAAAAGCATGTTGACACTTTTCATCCCAAAGAAATTCATAGTCCTCGGTAAGCAACTTAAACATGGGGGCAGCAATTTTACTAAAATCCTTGATAAAGCACCTATAGTATCCAGCATGCCCTAAAAATGACTTGATATCTATGGGGGTTTGAGGAATAGGCAAGTCTAAAATAATCTTGATTTTAGTTTGGTCAACCTAAATTCCTCTTTTTGAAATATGGTGACCTAATACAATCCCTTCATCAACCATCATCAAACATTTCTCATGACTAAGAGATAAGTAATGTTGTTCAAATCTTGTTAATACTCGATCCAAATTTTTCAAGGCATCATCAAATGTATCTCCATGCACATTAAAGTCATCCATATATACCTCTACATACTCATTTCTTAGGTCTACAAAAATTGCTAATACAACTCTTTGAAAGGTTGTTGGAGCATTACATAGTCTAAATGGCAATACCATGTAAGCAAAGGTACCCCATGGATAATTAAATGTAGTTTTGTCTTGATCCTTAGCAGCAACTCTAATTTTATTGTATCCACTAAATCCATCCAAGAAGGAAAAGTACTATTTACCTAAAAGGTTGTCTAAAACTTGATCTATGAATGGTAAGGGAAAATAATCTCTCAGGGTGGCTTTGTTTAGTTCCCTATAGTCAACACAAATTCTCCATTTTATATTCTTTTTGGGGACAATTACAAGAGGAGACACTCATTGGCTATCTGAGATAGGGTAGATAAAACCTACTTGTAATAGTTTTTTAATTTCTTGTTTGACTATATCCCTTAAGGCTAGATTAATCCTTCTCTGAGGTTGCCTAGCTGGTCTAATATTTTTAGTATAAATGTGATGGGTGCAGATACTTGGATGAATTACCTTTATGTCCCTATAGTCCCAAGCAAAAGCTTTAGTATGATCCTTCAAAACATCAAATAATTTGGCTTCTTCATCATTCTTTAACCAGCTATTAATATTCAAAATTTTACCTAGTTGAATCTTAACATGTTTGGTTCTAGTATATGATGAACTAATTTATTGAAATGGTTCCATTAAGGTTTTTAGTTGACATGCATGTGGTAACAACATATGATATGTAGCAATATCTCCAAAAGTTACTTGAGACAAAATGTTGGACAAAGGATAGCAGGAAGAGTTATGATACTTATCTTGTTGTATGTCAAACTCTTCATTACTGCTATTTTCTAGAAATTCTTCATCATCTCTTGATATATGTAAAGCTAAAGCTATAGATCCTTCCTCTCCCCAAGAGAAATATCATTCCTTTAGAGTGAAATTATCTTCATTTTAAGGGAATTGTTGTTGGTGTGGTTGTGGAACTAACTGTGATGGTTCCAGAATAGGTTCTAGAACTAATCCCAACTACTCCAATGACAATTGGTGTACATTCAATGGAGGATGAACCATATCTTCTATTTCCCTTACATGATCCTGAAATGTTATCATAGCCAAAGAAGATAGATTTTTCTCATTAATATTAGGATTATCAACCCATAATTTCTCTAGATTATCAATAAAAGGTCATGCAGAGGGATATAATGAGGTTTTGTTAGAATTCTTACCATTTGAAATAGTCATATCACCTGACTTATAGTCAATTAAGGTAGCAACTATAGCTAACCATGGTCTATCCAAAATAATGGGATAACCAAGTGTTTTACCTTTTGGCTACAATATAAGGAAGTCAACTGGATATTCCCACGACTCAACCATTACTGCCACATCTTCAATAACTCCTAGTTTTGCTACAGACTGATCTACCATCTACAATATGGTGTTAGTAGGTTATATGCCTTTTAATGGTAATATTTTCAAGGTGTCTACTATCATTACATTGATAGTTGTTCCCAAATCAATCAAAATGTTATGTATATCTTTATTCCCTATAGAGACAAAAATAATAGGGCTTTTAGGATCTCCATATTTGGGAAGTAAGAGTTTTCCTACTAATAAATTAGCAAGTTTCCCATCTACCTTAATAGTCCTAGGGTACTGCTTCTTTCTTCTAGGTTTTTTAAAACATAACAGTTTGATTAACTTGTTCAACTCTGGAATATCCTTGATTTCTTGTAACAATGGTATTTCAATATTCAATCTTCTTAGTTCCTGCACCAATTTAGATTCCTTAATTTCTATGGCTTCTTTAAATCTTTTTGGAAATGGAATATCAGTAGAGTTTCTTTCTAGTTCCTTATCTTTTTATTTTTCATCTTCCTTAGGTGCAACTAGATGAGGGGTTTTAACTTCTTCTGTCATCTCAATGATTATAAAAGGTGGACTGCTAACTATTTTGCTAGATCTAGTTTGAATGTCTTTACAATCCATTGCATTTAGATCAACTATTTTTTTTGGTTCTATTTCATATACAGGAGTTGTTTGTTTGTTTCTTGGGTTTGTTACTGGTTATGCTAGCATTTGTGTTTGGACTACAATTTTAGCTTGTGGATTTTGTGCTAGAGATCCCATTATGGGTTGTTGGTTCTAATTTGGATATGTTTTCCCTTGCACATAATTATTAGGGCCCCATCTAGTTTGTAGCTAAGCATAAATATTTCCTTTACCAGCCTAAGGTTGTTGATGTCCATGAGTATACCAAGATTGACTTGCCCAATATTGAGGATTCCATGTTGCTTGAGGGGCCCAAGGTGGCTATCCCTAACTTTGTGGTACTATTTGAGTTACCCATGGCATCATCCATGGATTAGTAGCTAGTCTTGGCATAAACTACCCTTGGTTAAGTTGTCTCTAAACAAAATTCAATTCTTATATGGTGGATTATGTATTGGTTTGTTTGAGCTAAGATTTTATGAGTGGAAGAAGAGAAAACGCATGAGTATCATGTTCTTTAGATTCATATATAAGACATACTTCTATTTTATCCAAAGGACGTTCCCTTATTACATGCTTCATCCTTCATCTAGGACAATACATGACTAATGGTTCAGTTTTGGCATTTGCTTTAGCTTGCAATCTATCCATAGTGGAGGTTAATTGAACTAATATGTCTATTTTAAAGTTTGCCAATTCATCCATTAGTTTATTCATATCTGGATTTGAATTTTTAACCATTTTTCCCTTTCTAGGTCCACCCCTTGTCCTTAAATAGTTTCTACAAATTTCTATGACTATGTTCATTCTTAATTGAGCAATGTTTCCACCACTAATTAAATCAAGTGTTTCACTAGATTCATCATCCAGACCTTTAAGAAAGATGGTTTTACTTAACTCTTCTTGAAGTACAAATCCACATCTTTTACTCACAAAGAGGAATCTTTCCAAATAATCTTCCATATTTTCATCCTCTTCTTGTTTGATTTTGAAAAATTCTTCCTTTCGATTTCTTCCTCTACAATAATCTTGTTATTTGTCTAGGAAGATAGTTTCCATTTATTCCTAATTGGTAATATAATTAGATGTTAATCCCATAAACTACCTCATTGTTGCATCCGTTAGAGTAGATGGAAACAACTTGAGTTTTTGATTATCTATCTTGTAATCATAAGTCTGACATAGTACTTTAAATTTAAACAAAAATTGGTTAGGATCCTCATATGACATTCCTCTAAATGTTATCAAGTGTGCAGGTGAAATGTTCTTCATAGTGGTTTCATCATCCTCTAACTGAATGGGATAGGTAAAGGTCTTCTTAGGTTCTCTTCCAACTTCTCATGCCATCTCTCTAGTATTTTCTAGTCCCTTCTCCTAGTCAATGTGGTATGTGATCTGCTTTGGGGATGGTGAAAAGTCAGGAGTAAGAAGTTGACTACTCAATTGAGAATCAAAACTTTTCCTCAATGGATCTTGAGAAATAATCCTCCTCCCTAAAGTTCTACTTACTTTTGGTGACTGATCCAAAAATTATAAAGATGGCAACTCTGCTTCTTGTCTTGTAGGAGATAATGGTGCCTCCAATTCTTGGTCAAATTCCTTATTTAAACTAGAGGATGATGGAGATTCTTGATCATATATTTTTGGGATAAATCTAACCTTAGAGTCTCTTTGTCTACTCATAAATTTTGTGATAACTTAGGGAATATTTCTTCAATTACTAAATGTATGATTGTTGCTCTTATTGACACCTAATTAGAAAATTCCAACTAGTGAGTCCCTGGCAATGGCACCAAAAATGATGGGTGTTGTTATTCCCTTCATTTAATCAACTCTCTATTGATGTCATAGTCAATCAAGGGTGTGTCTAAATATATATGCAACAAGAAGAATCTTAGCGATTTAGTAATTGATTGTAGATATTTGTATATTTTCTTTTGTTTTGGGGGATCTTTAATGTCTTAAGGACTTCTTGGTTAAAACCTTATTGGAATCAAACTATGAAGATCTGCTAGAAATAAACACACATTACAGAAATGAATTTTCTAGAAATAAACACACTTTGTAGAATTAAATTTGTTGTAAATAAACACTCTTTACAAAAATGAATTTGCTAGAAATAAACACACAATTTAGAATGCTTGGAAAATGATTGCAAGAAATGAGAATTTAATCTAGAACACCTACAAGGACATATCTAAATTTTAAATTAAGGAATTGAAAGCATTTATAAATTTAACAAAGCCACTTATTTGCTTTTGAAAATAAAATATAAATACCGACAAAATGAAGATCCTGTTTCTTGGAGGAGTGGGCCCTTGCTCCACCTAGAAACAAGATTGAACAACTTAATTCTCTCTCAAAATAGAAATGGATATTTTATTGATAAATTGTTCTATATTACAAAAATGTACTAATCAATTTTTATCCTTCTATTCTTCAATTATTACCCTCTTTTCCTATATTCTTCCAAGTATGTATATATATTCTTCTTCTTATGGTGCATTGATAGCTGTAACTATTTTATGGATACGATGGAACTAAATCATGCCCAGAATAGATGTTGAATTAAAATATGGCTGGATGTCCAATTGTGTGATAAGTGTCTTGGATCTATAAGTATGGAAATTGGAAATTTTCTCTTGATTAATGGGATCATTGTTCTGATAGATCGTTGGCCATTTGGAATAGATCATTATCAGTTTTAGAACTTTAGAAGAGTTCTAAAACTAAAGGAAATCATTCCATATCTAACTGGAGTTCTAGAACTAAGATGTATTGATTCCAATACTTCTAAAAACATGCAATTCACTTCATATTTGTTCTTCAGCCTAATGATGAACTATTTTATTAAAATTTTTGAATTTTCCAAAACACTTGTTAGGAATTATAGAGATTTTAAACGTTATAATCAAAATCAACAAAAGATGGACAATTACATCCTAATTCATATCACATTAAAATAAAAGTCACAAAATACAGTCAAACTTAATAGAAAGAGAGAGTAAGATGAGGTCATTTATTATACATTTAATGGGTATATCATGACCTCATCATTCCATATAAATTCCCCCAGGGTCCCCATGGACACTAGACTTGCCTTAACACTTAAGAAGACTGTACGACTTTTAAAAACTATGGAGAGTGGATGTGCTCCTAGCACCTTCCATTTTTGCTAGAATGTGCCTCAAGCATTTTTAACCCTTGTTGACTCATAGTACACTATAAGAGTGGATGTGCCTCAAGTACCTCTTACTTCCACTAAAGATTTCATAATCCATAAGCATTTTGGACATTGGATGTGCTCTGAGCACCTCCAAGTTCCTTCAGAGAATACAAGTACTCGAGACACTTGCAAGCTTCACCAACTTTCACAGTTAGTTTCTCACAAGTAGTAACTTCAGTTTCCATGCCTCTTAAGGAAATGAATTTAAAATATAAGGGCCCTTGGGTGACTTCTTACTTGGAATATAATATATAATAAATAATAAATACAAACTTAGGTCACATTGACCTAGGAGATTTTTGGGCTAGGATAAGTGTAAATTTCAAAGTGACTAGATCCAAAGTATCTATGACTCTAGTTTACCACAAGCTTCAACCTTTCCTTTTTATGTTCAAATCCATAAATTTATCCTCATAATGGCCCAACCTTATGACTCTGATAGGAGACAAGTCTTCACTGAGAAAGGGGAGAAAGTTTAATATCTTGATCCTAACATCATTGACATAGTGTTTGACATACCTGAGTTCATGATTTATTTAGATATAACTCCACAAACATCTACATAATTTGATGAGGAGAAGGATGGATTTAAAAATTTAATTAACAAATAATGGCTCAAGACTCCCAATAATTCCTCCACTAGATTGCCCAAGACTATATATAGATCTAATTTTATAGAGGAGGTGGGAGATATCATAGCATTATTGCATAGTCACTATTAATCATGATGTTAAGTGTTACCAAGATTAGATGTACCAGTACATTTAGATCATCAAAGAGAATAAATAATAGATACATTGGGCCTATTTAATAAGTGATTACTTCCACAACTAGTTGATGGAGGTGAATATGATAAATAAGCTCTATATGACATCATATATTATTTATATCTTGGTAAAAGGAAGATTGTTTCTAGGCCTTAATATAGTCCCTGAAGAAAAAACTAGAGTTTATAACTAATACCCTAACCTCATATTGTAGGCTAGTATATAGCAATTTTGGAGAGTTAATGATGTTTTCATTTACATCATCATCATCATGTTTGATCAAGATCTTGGAAAAATAAGGTTCTCCCAAGTAGAAAAAGATAAGATTACCAAATGGGGTTCCTTCTTCATACAATTCCCCACCTACTCCTACATCAAGACAATTGGATTCGATGATTATCCTTACACACTTCCCTATTACATGAGTTATAGATGGGTATTTTTAGAGTTGGTTAGACAAATTTTGGATACACATATGCTCCTTTTAGATAGACATAAGGTAGGGATATGTTTCCATATTTATATTGGCCCTTATACATGTTGATCTCTCTTAAAGTCCATAACTATAAAGGCAAATATGTGCCAGGTAACAATAGGGACTCTGGAGTCTAGACCTTAGTTTTATCCATATGGTAAGGTCACTACTACACTAGATCTAGTAACATATGAGCATGTGCCATATTATGAGGATTTTTTGGAATAAAATAATGATGAATAAATGGTCAAAATGAGGGACTATTCTAGGATGTCCTGTTGGGACAAACATACCCCTATTTTTTTGAATTGGGACCCTTGAGAAACCCATAAAATAAAACATGAAAATTTCAGCATGTTATGATCTTTTATAGAATTTGAAGGTCATCTACTTGGTTAAAAGGTAGGCTTATGTAGTTTTGATTTGTTTTAATCTAGACTAATAGTGATAATGAGATTCATTTGGATTTTTAGTTGTAGGTTCCATGGCATGTGTTCTTGATAATTTTGTATTCCAAAACCCTATCAAACCCTTAATCTAAATGTAAATAGAAGTCAGAACCAAATTGGTGGGAACCATTTTAAAATTTGAGATTTTATGGACTTAAGAATAAAATGCATATTCTAGGCTGTCATGGTTTTTTAACACAACTTAACTAAGAAACTTGGACCTTTTTCTTATTTCCCCCCTCTTCTAAAGTTTTGTATGACCTAAATAATGTCATTTTTTAGGTTCCTTTTAATATTTCCCAACTTATTCTAAGGTTTTAATACTAAGGCCCTGATGTATTCATTAATACAATCAAGACCTTAGTCATAATTCCTTAAGCCTAAGTCTTTTATGTCTCCATGGTCCTAAATTAGATTAATTTTATCTTTTAGGATCCTAAAACTATCTCTTTATCATGACATTTGATCCAATGGAGTGAGGATAACCTAAACTTTGACATAAATAACATGCATCTTTGGTGATCTGATATTTCATGCTTACTCGCTAGGACCTAATCAAATAGAGTGAAGCATAATTGAAAATTCAAAAGGATACTAAAGGCCCAAAGTATTGACATGCATCTCCTTCACATTAAAAAACTAAAATCAAATGGGTACTACCTGATAAAGTAACCAACCACAAGCAATCTCTCATATCGTGATCGATGGTTGATGCTTCGTCACCAATTTTGAACCAATAGAGTGAATGTAATCCAAGATCCTAGGAGATATCATGGAAATGCTAAGTAGAATTCTCACACTGGGTCATAATAATTTAAAAATATTAAAATTGACATTTTTGTGATCATCATTTGACATCCATGAGGATGTATTTGACATCTACACAACCATTAACTTTAAGCCCATCAAATAAAAAACTTCACTAGCTTAAAATTGGCATTCACATAACTATTATTTCTCATCCATGAGGGCATATTTAATGTATGCAAAACTATAAAATTTAAGTTGATAAATTATTATTCTCAAGGTCAAAATGCACACCCAAACCTTGTTGGAAGGCTCATAAATGGCTTTATAAGTGAGAGAAAATTCTCAAAAGATGCTCAAAATGGGAGTCTTGAATCTTTAAAATAGGAAAATGGTCTTATGATCTAAATACTTAGTATAAATTTATATGGAAGGGTACTCATGGAATTTTGTTTAAAAAATCATAAACCTTAAACTATGAGTTTATGCTAAGTCTTATTTTAAAAAGGGAGGTCCTTGTCACATAGAATACAAGTTAATCAAAGGATTTAATATGTGGTGACCTAGATTATTTGGACCCTCACCCCTTTGTTATAAATTATAATACTTGGGCATAAATTCCTTATCCTAAGGTTTATTTTATGCTTAATAAATATGAAACAAACCTTAGCCTAATGAACTTAAGCCTAAGTCATGATTTTAATAATGTACTAAATTAACATTCGAGCATTTCTGTAGATCAATGATTCACACCGCGTAACTAGATTTGGTCCAATAGTGTGAAGGTGCCAATGAATTTTCAAAGGCCTATAAGCTCACCACATGGCTGATACTCATTCAATAAGTTACTGACCAAAATATTTAGAACACAATATATATATATAAGCATGCCAAGTGTTACAACCATGGGGTTCACAATAGAAAGACCCAATCATGTCCAAGGGCCCAAATTATGATCAATGGCTCATGTTAATCTAGGATTTTGATTTTATAGTGTGAAATGAAGAAGGTATTTTAAATAATAATGGATAGTGTTCAAATGGCATTTATGAAAAATGTCACAAAAGGTCTAGACCAATGTCACATAAGCACCATGCAAGCAGAAAAGGACAAAATTCAAAATCTCATGGGATTGAAAACATAAAGGTATAAAACCAAAGTTCCAAATCAAATCCAAGACATGTATAAGTCAAATTTTGGATATATTCCACCATTAAAGCTCTAAAACCTTAAACCTTTCATTAAAGTGACCCAAATAGACTCAATTTATTACAATTTTATCAAAGGAGAACTTAATTATGTTTCTTAGACATAAGAGAGATTTCACAAAAATCATTTGTAATCCAGTATGAACAATTAACAAAGACATAGACCATGGTAGCTAGCAGGCAACAATTAAAGGAAGAGAGTGAGCTCTATTTAACAACAGATAATAAAGGATAGATCTTCAAAGATACTGAATTAAACCTCATAGCATTAAAACATCTAAGGCATTAGGAATTGGTCTGATCTCTTCTTCATGATAGAAGAACTATAACCCATTTCATAAGAGGAATAGAGGAATTCCACCATGATCAGGTGACCCTATGACCTAGTTACAATCTAGATGGTTGGCTTTCATCATTCCATGGAAAAACTAGATGTATTACATTGTATTAACATCCTTGCCCCCATATTTGTTGAGTATAGAATAGATAATGAATTGATATTTAGGGAGGGGAACTCGAAATGGGTAGCCTATATGTTCCCTATTGATTTTGAGAATTACTACAAGCTCCCTCTCCCTCATGTGGACCTTTCCAAAATAAAAGAGTGGACCAACAACCATGATCTAGACTATGTCCTTAGACCCTGGCTACACCAAGGACCTCATATCTTTAGAAACCTTGAGGGAAAGATCTGTATCATCTAATTTAGAGAGGGTATTATATTAATAATGACCTTATTTAATTGATCCTTTGGTTCCCCTTCAACTACTTATGTGAATAAGATTTGGGTTCCATATGTGCACTATATGGTGGAAGAAAAACTTACCTCTCTAATTAGAGACTTAATCAGTATCTTCCTAGCCAAATAATTCAATTACCATCAAAAGAAAGACCTCAAATAAATTATTTACGATGTCATACCTACTTGACACCCTTCTTTCCTCAATCACCTTCCATAGAATTAGGAATTGGTCCCTAGAGGTCAAGACAACCATTTCACATTACTATTCTAAAGTGTACATCTTCAAATATAAGAATCATGTGTAGTTTATTTATGACTATGTTTATCCATCTATAGTGGAAGCCATCATAAGTGTTCTCATGCCTAAGGTCCACCCACTTATCAAGAGCTATGTTTAAATCATAGTGGATGTGTGGTATTAGCATAATTGCATAGTTGTCAGGATAGAAATAATCATGTCCCAACCTTACAAGCTACCAATATATGTTCTAAATAAGCTTAAAGAGTAGTAAATTTCCTCCCAAATCATCCATGGCATTTATAGGACTTTTAAGGAAAAGAGGAAAGGTCTAATTCACCACTTACCCTTGAATATTTGGAAAACCATAATAAAAGACAAAAAATAGGTGGAAATCATGTCCACACATAAGGATTCATTTGGCTTCCAACTGGATGAACTCCAAATGTGGGATCCAAAGAGCATATTAGGTGAGAATCTAAAGTATAAAAAGCTTCTAAATCTATAATATGTACATCAACTTGGTGTCCATAACACCATATATATTAATGCTAAGAACTATGAGGATGTATTAGCTAGGGTCTAAAGCCACAACATTAAGTTTGAACACATGTTAATAAAGGATAACAAGCCATTTAGGGAAATATGGAAAATGCATCCTTTGCAATATCACTTACTACCTGGTCCATATTAAACAACCCATGAGTATCCTCAGGTAGAGCAACCATAGCCCCAATAATAGGTTGAGAAAGTTCAAGATGAATAAGGCAAGGTAGGGCAAGGAGAAAGTGGGAGAGGTGAAACTGGAAGAGAGGCCTAAAGAGGGACTCCACCCTCAACACTCTCACAAAGTCCACCTTCCCCAATTCAATACATGGACATGATAGCCTTGGAACTAGGAGGAACACTTGAGGGTGCCCTCAAGGAACTTGTAGAAGCCTAGACTCTAATAAAGAAGGGAACACCAAATAAGATATAGGAATAGATATTATCTGAATAACATCCCATGATAATAGGAAGGTAGAGCTAGCATTGGTCCCTATGGGACCAAAAAAAAGACCAAGATTGACTTTCACTCATCCCACTAGTGAATCCAATCTATTAAATGATGAGTTCTTAATTCTTGGACAAGTCATTTTTGGCTAGTTCATCTATGGAAAATTGCAAAATATCCCCCCTCTCTCTCATTCTTGGGCCATGATGAGAGTTACTGATGTTGAATTACAAGATGATATAAATCCTTAGATAAGGGCCATAGTGAAGGAGTAAAAATAAAGGAGAATTATATCCATTAAAGGACTAGAATGCAAGAAGATAGATACTTTAAGAGCATCTAATAGTTCAGGTGTAGAGATCTAATAACCTCCCCAATTTAATTATCTAATTACTACCATCCATTTTAACCCTAAAATAGTTAGGTTAGAGAGAATAACAAAGATAACTATGGTTTAAATAAAATAATTCACCTTTCAAAAGGTGGAACCTTTTATAGGATTAACTCCCATAGGAGGACAATAATTGGGTGAGACTGCCATTCATGAAGAAGATGTGTAAACTATTATTGAGGCCCAATCAGCACAAGCTAAAGCTAGAATCCAAGGCCTAAAGTGGAGGATCTAGAATTTGTAAAAGGAGAAAGAAAAATTGAAATCATAGGAAATTCTACTAGTGGTAGATGTAATGACCAAAATGCTTGATGATTCATTTTATGACATGTTTCAGGAACTTAAGCTAATGAAGCTAAAGCTAAGTTCTTTAGAGGGACAATGTGCATTAGGAAAAAGCCTAATCACCCAGTGGTAAGCCTTGAAAGACAAAATTACCCAACTCCTCAACATCTAGGCAAAGAAATAGATACCAAACTTTACGACCATTAGCTTGGGTCACTTGAACATAATTCTAGGAATTGTGATTGAAAAGGTTCAAAGCTTAAGTACAGGGTAAAATGGCATGGAAAGGATCCTAAAAGAGGATAAATAACTAATTAAAAGAATTGAATAAATTATTGGGACCATGCTCAAGGATATTACTCAACCCACCATCATAGGAATCATAAGTGATGAATAATTTAAGCACAAGGCTACTTTGGTAACCTAAGAAATCAAAGGAAACATCTAGGGCAAATTTGGGGCTAAAAATAGAAAAATCTTGACATGATATTTAATCTAGGGGAAAGGATAAATGATTCAAGGATCATTAAAGAGGCCATGGATAAGAATGACAGGGAATTTGATGACCTGGTGGATCAAGATGAGGAGCAATTTTTGAAGCCTACTATGGATCTAGAGCTAATTGATGAAAAATATAAGAAGGTCGTGAGCATCCTCTAGCAATGATAATTAGAGGCCCCACTATCCAATTAATCAATATCCTATTTTTTATAATTTTGAAACATTTTAAAATAGAATATTTTGTTGTAAAGTCATATGCTAGTTTGTTAGCATAGTTGCCTCTAGGTTAGTATCATTGTGAAAATCACATGTATTTTATAACTTGTAAGGATAGTTGTCCTTATCCTTTTACACCTCTATCTTGCTATTGACTAGTATACTACCTAATCTTCCTATAAAAACATATATTACCATTTGAAAAAGAGATTTTTGAGAAACTTTGTACAATATGAAGCAATCAATATTATCAAAGTAATTCTACAACGATTGTCCATGTTTGATGTGTTAATTGTCTTTTTTAGTTTTTCTCTTAATTTCTAGTTAAGGTCTTGAATTTTAATTGGTGTCTTGGAATTTTGAGTTCTATCCTAGTAATTACAGGGTTTCTAATTCATGCAACTTGCTAGATTAGTTAAAATATCTTTTATTACTGGTTCTTACTGGTGATTCTTCACACTATCCTTTGAAATTACCCTAGTATATACTAGAATTTGAGCTTAGGCTATTTTACATTATATATTGGTTTGAATACATACTCATTTGAAATGGATGATTTGTCATAATGTTTAAGGCTAGAATTGGTAATCACTCTTTTCTTTTCTGCCTTACCCTTCTCTTTACTCCCTTTTTATCCCAAGATCACTTTAGTTTTACCTTCAATTTAAATATCAATTTAGATTATTTTTTAGCTTAAATATGGAGCATAATTCACTAAGCATCAGTATATATTCTTATAAATTCATGAAGAATGGACCAAGGTGGCTCCCAACCACCAAATCATATAAATATTGTGGAACAGTTTATCTTTCTTTATATTCATTTCACCACAGGTAACTAGATTGTTGAAACCTACAACTCATGCCTTGAATTTCCAAATTCTAAAATGAGAAGTGTTTTATAAACACTAAGATCACATATGGTTCCTTTAGAATTATCAATAAGAGAATCTCTACTGGTACTAGAAGGAGGGCTAAATGCTCCAAATCATTGATGATCTTAGTCTGCTTTACCTAAGGATTGGTATATCTTTATGTTTTTGAGTGAATTATTTACTTAAAAGTATAAATATCATCAATTTTTGTTGTGTTTAGCATATCTTTGTGCTTATTTTGAAGTTATTTGGGCATTGATGCTTTTTTTTGGTAAATTTAGCTTAAACTTTGAATATCCATAGTTTCTAAAATTAGAATGGCTCGATCAAAAGTGTGCATATATTTCATCAATATGAGTTCATTTAGGTTTAGAGTTGTAAAGATATATCATATTCATGTAATTTAACACATCTTTGAGCTAATTCAATCAAAGATCAGTGTCCTTTGTAGTTTTTCATACCACCTTTACAAAATAAGCTCAATGTGCAAGTTTAACTCTTATTATTTATAAAAGTTAACTTGATACATCATATTTTACATAGGATATTCAAATTTAAAGCTATAATTTCCAAATATTATATAAGATCACACTCATAAACTAGAGATCATCTACTTAAACTTGAGGTTCATAGAAAGGCCAGATAGATGGAGGAGGTCTAGATATTTGCCAACTTCACCCCTTCAAGGTACCTATGCTTTCAATCTTCTTCTAAGTATGGATTGGTTGGGAGATTATTCCATCAACATACCAAGTGTGGTACATGATATCCCTATAAACCTTGAGAAATATCTGCCTACATTTAGCCCAATAGGTATAGTAACTACTAAGGAACATATAGAATCTTTTAAGGCCACCTTAAGATTGCTTAATGTTGATCATGGATGTATCTTATAATTTATTCCCATTTACATTTAAAGATTCTAATTATGAATGGTTATTGAATTTACCTAGTAATTTCATCACAAACTGGGATGAGTTCAATAATGCATTTATTGATCAATTTGGTAAGATTGTAAGTCTTTGTGTTATCTACCATTAGTTTACCACTATTAAAAGAGATAAAAGTGAGTCTATTAAGTCCTTGAATGCTATATTTTATAAAAAAATTATTCAGACCATAGACCCTTATGATCTTAATGACATCTTAGCTTTATATATTTACAAAGATGCAGTGGATCCCATGACCTTTGTGTTTTTGAAGAGATCCATGCCAGTTATAACTTCATTAGCTAAAGCCTATGCTGAAGCAGTAACCATAGATGATCAGATGAAACCCCAAGGGAAAATGGTGTATTATGTGCCAAATATTAACCCACAAATTCTTATGATGAACTTGTTCTCAAATAATAACTAGAATATGCCAACATTAAACCACCTCCCAAACCTAACTTAATTTCCATTGAGTCATGTAGCTCCCAATTAGAATTTAGGATTCCTAAATCATCCTACTAATAGATTAAATCCAAATGATTAAATGTTTTTGGTACCATTTACTAACAATAACTAGGTGCATAATTCTAAAACTCCTAAAAATAAGAATGAATCTATCCTTAAAATGGTCCAAAAGTTAAGCACTAATTTTCTTTAGTTGAAAAAATAAGTTGGAAATACTGTTAAAATTTAAAGTAGGAAATTCCCATTCCAAAGGTATACCAAGACAACTAAAATATTTTATAATGATAATTTTCATAATAATAGGAATAGTGAACTATCTTCTGAAAAGAAGACTATGGACATTAACCTCATTATTATCGCATTGTCTGACTATTACAGAGTACATTTCATAACCAAACATGGGGGAATTGATTTATAAAAAAATTAAAGCCTTTGAGGCTTTCCAACAAGATTTGGATATATTTGAGGTGGTCCCTAGCAAGGATAGTAATACAAGCACCTTTAGACCTAAGTCATCGGATCAAGTTTTCATGGTGGACACCTTGGATTTCCCCTTTCAAGAGGAAAATGAACCTGATGAGATCTATGAGGAGATCCAAGCCTTTCAATAGTTCTTGAAGAAGACCTATCCCTTAAGGAATAGAGATCAAAGGTAGAATTTGACTACTTCAACACCTCCAAATAATTTTGGAACTCCTCCAGACCCTTCTTCAAATAACTATCTTGAGCCACCTAAAGGGAGTACTTCTAAACCAAGCATTGAAATTCTTAGCTCTTTTTAGAATTTTTATAAAATAATTAAATACATGAAAAGGATAAAGGCTAATATCACTTTTCATGAACTTACATAGAATATAGAGAAAAGGGACCTTCTATTGGAATCATTGAAGTCTAAAAATCCACCACAGACTGATCATGCCAATGTGACTATGCATAAGGCCAAGGCTAAATCTCCTCCCTTCTTGCTCACTATCAGGATGTTTGGCAAGAACTTACATAATTATCTATTATATATAGGATCATATACTAATATCATTCATATAGGTATATGTAAACAACTAGGCCTAACCCCTATTAAGTCTGATAGAGTGGTGACTTAGTTGGATAATTATAGAGTTATGGTAATTAGGGAACTTTCAAATTTAAACATGTAACTAGCCTCTGAGCCTAGGGTGTAGTAATTCATTGATATTCAAGTTTTTGATATACCTAATATTTATGGAATCTTATTGAGAAGGAAATAGACCAAGGCTTTGAATGGTTACATGTCCACAGATTGTTCACATATGTGGCTACCTTGGAAGGGAGTCCCAAATAAAATCAAGGTTGAGAGAGAACCAATAATGAAACATATGATAACTAAGTATAATGATATGAATTAAAGGTTAAACATAATATACTTAGGGGATTTCACCCTAGAGACTGATAAGGTATGTGATCCCAAGGGTGCTCATGTTATTCTTGGACTATGGAAGTTCCATTTTGATGGTGCTAGGTGTAGTGCTAGATCAGGTGTTAGTATTGTTTTAACTGACCCTACTAATAGAAATTACCATGATTATTATAGGATCTAATTCCCTTGTACTAAAAATCTCATTTAATTTGAATCCCTTATCCTAGTATTACAATTTTCTATAAAGAAAAATGTCGAAGAACTACTAGTTTATGGGGATTCAGAATTAGTGGTTAACAAGGTTAGAATTAAATACCAATCTAAGCTCTCATAACTAAAAAGGTATAAGTTTAGAGTTTAGGATCTAATTGAATCCTTTAATGCCTTTGGCATCATTTCTATCCCAAGGGGAGAAAACCAAGCTACTAATGAGTTGGCATCTACTGTAGCCAACCTCATACCCAATCAAGATTTCCTTAATTTCAGCATTGATCTAATCCCTTGTCCTTCAGTGCCTAATAATGTTAACCATTCCCAAGTCTTCAATGATGATCAGAAAATATTGGATTTTATGACCAATTCTATAGAATGTGATACTCATATCATTGATGAGACTGATGAAAGTACATCTAAGAGGGACAAATTTAATGGTAAAGTCATTCAACTAAATAACAATAACATCCCCAAGGGGATGATTGATTTAGAAAGACTATTTGATCAGAAAAATTGGCTAAGTTTTCTAAAGTTCCCAAGGTAAGTGGTAAAGATGATAATGTTGTTGATCTTAGCCTCCATGATCAACCTCGACTAGTAAATGTTGGAAAATCTTGCACAAACATTAAAAACAAGAAATTTAAGGAACTCGCCTAATACAGAGATGGCATAGCATGGTCCTATGATGACTTAAAGATCTTTGATCTAAGGGTCATCACATATATCATACCTCTTAAAGATATTTTCAAGCCATTTAGGTAGAAACAAAGGCCTATAAACCCTATTTTTGAACCAATGATCTTTAAGGAGGTTAAGAGACTTCTAGATGCTAGGGTAGTCTTCTCCATCAAACATTTCACCTAGGTGGAAATTTTGGTTTCAGTTAGGAAGAAGAATGGTGAGATTAGACTTTATATTGAATTCAAGAACTTAAACAAAGCATCAAAAAAGGATAACTACCACCTTCCTTCCCTAGCCAAGTGATTAATTTCTTTTAGGTTCATCTATGATGTCTTTTCTTGATGGATTTTTAGGTTAAAACCAAGTGTTGGTTGATAGAGAAGATAGGATGAAGATAGATTTCATCAAAAAGTGGGGGACATTTGCTTACAATACAATGCCCTTTAGACTAATAAATATAGGAGTCACCTTCCAAAGAGATATGGGCAATGCCTTCCAAGGCCTGATAGGTAAATTCATCATTATTTATATAGATGATCTAATAGTTTTTTATAAAAATAAGGAATATCACTTCATGTATTTACAATAAGTTTTGAAAGATGCAAAAGGTATGGCATTTCCTTAAACCCTAATAAGAGTATCTTTTTTGTGACTAAAGTAAAATTATCGGGTCATGTTATATCCAAATATGGGATCTCTATAGATCCTAAAAAATTAGAGGCCATATCTAGAATAGAACCTCTAAATAGTAAAAAAGAACTAAAGTCTTTCTTTGGTAAAATAAATTTTGTAAGAAAGTTTATTTTTGGTTTTAAAAAAATTGTCAACCCACTAAATGATATGATAAATAAGGATACAAAAGTCACATGGAATGAATATTCTATAAAGTCATTTGATGATATTAAGAATTACATCAATTAAGCTCCAGTCCTGATTAGTCATAATTTCTCAAGGGACCTCTACCTTTATTCTTTTGCATCTGACCACACTATGGCTACAATGTTAACTTAGAAAATTGAAGGGTGTGACCACCCAATTTATTTTATGAGCATTAATTTCAAGAGTGTTGAGTTAAATTATTCATTGATTGATAAACAAGCATATGCATTAGTTAAGGTAATTACTAAATTTAGGCATTACATCCTTAGAAATAAGGTACATGGTATCTTACCTGACCCTACCACCAAACTTATGTTGAGTTATAATGAGATTGGGGAATGAAAAGGTAAGTAGATGTCAGTTTTGTAGAAATATGACTTGGAACTAAAAACAACAAAATTGGGAAGGTGTCAAGGCTTGATCTAGATGATTTTTAATACTAACCCTATGCTAAGTATTATGTAAGTAGATCAACAAAACTTTCAAGCTAGTAAGTGGTATAACTCAATCATATATTTTTTAATTAATGGAATTTATCTCATATGCCTATTCAGGGAGCAAAAGAGGGCCTTAAGGTTGAATGTAACCCACTACTTTATCAAAAATGGGGTCTTGTATAGGATGAATTTTGAATTAGTTTACTTTAGATGTGTCTCACAATAAGAAACCACCCAAATCATGAGTACCTTCCATGAAAATTTGGGTAGTGGACAACCATCTAAGAGAACCACAACCCAAAATTTTTTTAGGGATTGATATTATTGGCCAACCATCTTCAAATATGCTCACAAACATGTGAGGGAATGTCACTCATGTTAGGTCTTCAGCACCAAGGAACCAAAGGTAATAATTCCTCTATAACTAGTCATGATTGACAAACCCTTTGTTCAATGGGGGTTAGACTTTGTTGGTTTAATCAACCCCAACACATCTAAAGGTCACAAGTATGTCCTTACTACCACAAACTATTAAAAAAGGTGGATTGAATCTGCAACCACTAAATAATGTAGGACAAAAGAAGTGATCAACTTCTTGGAGGAAAACATTTGTACCAATTTTATAACTCTAGTATCTCTAGTGTGTGACAATGGGTCTACATTCATATATATATAGATGACTAAATGGGCTTATGATAATGGTTTTACACTTAAGTTTTCCTCCAACCATTATCCCTAGGGGAATGGAGTCTTTGAGTTAAAAAATAAGAACCTAATGAAAGCAATCAAGAATTTTGCTATAGATAAACCCAGGACTTGGCATAAGCTCCTTAAATTTGCACTTTGGGCTGATAAGATAAGAATCAAGTAGGCTCTAAAATCCTTGTAATTTTTATTGGTGTATGGATAAGAACCTATCTTTTGTATCACTCTCAAACTACCCACATACATATTTATGTAATATTACATAGAGGAAAGCCAAGAGCTATCCAACTCTAGATTGATAGATATAATTCAGATGGAGGATGAAAGAGAGAAGGCCTTTTCTAATTTTGGTATACATTAAACCATAGTGAAGAGATGGTTTGATAAAATGTCTAAGATCAAGGTGTTTAGATAGGAAGACCTGGTTCTACTTTGGGATAAGGCATCTAAGCCTAAGGGCAATCATGGCAAATTCACACCCTTGTGGATTAACCCATATCAAATTATAGAAACATTTGAGAACAACACCTTATAGCTCAAATATCTACTGGGAACAAAGTTTACATTACCTACTAATGGGAAATATCTCAAACGCTACTTCTCTGTTGATCCTCAAAGGGTCTTCATGGAGTAACTTGTAAGATTATTAGATTAGTGTAGGTAGGCTAGTTAGTTTATTTTCATGCTCTTTCTTTCTTGTCCCTTGTTTGTATATAAGTATGTGTATATTTTTTTTTCCTTTGCTATCTTTATTTTCTACTTTCTATTGTGTGTTTCTTTCTATTATTGTGTTCCTTGGTCATAAGAACAATCTTGAGCTCAAAAGTTATGAAGTTTCTTGAAAACATGCCCCTAATTCAAGAATGTAGGTATAAAACCCATACATAGGATGACCATGGTTCTAAAACAAAGCATAATAATATAGCATGGAGAAACTAGTAAAGACTAATTAAAAGGTCAATGATTCCATGAGACCCTAACTATTGCCTTGACCTCAAACTATTTTTAAGAAGACTTGCATTTGTGGGATGAAAAATCAAATTATCAAGGTATACCCCAAACTAGCACTTAATCAACATCCTTTCCTGGGATAAGATTTGTAACCATAGGTGATTTTATGAAGATAAAATACTTGACCAAATCCTAAAACCTGGCTATCCTAGTTCCCAACTTGGATGAAATCATAAAGATCTAATAAAATACAAAATTAAGGACATAATGCAAAATCAAAAGCTTTTAGGTATAGGTGATTCTAGTAATCTCTATTAGGGCTATGGACACCTGGCTAGCAGTGGACCAAGGCTATGAGTGGAGCCAAAAACATCTATGTTAGGGCTATGAATTCCTGACTGGTAGCATGGCAATGCCTAAGCCTTCCCTAAAGTTAAAAACATGGTTCCTAATGAATGTATTAGCATATTATTGGTTAGTATAATTGATTAAGGACAAAAAACCTAGAAGTTGTTTCTTAAACCCCATGGAAAATAGTAATTCAAATCAAAACACACATACAATATAGATATGTCTTGGTATTTGACCTTAAAACCATAAGTGCAAGGTTTGTTTTAACTATGACCTAGTCTGGATGATGATATTGATCAAATGAAGTGGATGACCTAATTATTTGTCTAATCAAAGTCCCTAGGTTCTAACATATTTCTATGTTTCCCCCATGAGTCACCATTTGTTAGGACCAACATACCCCCATTTTTTTGAATTGGGACCCTTGAGAAACTCTTAAAACAAACCATGGAAATTTCAGCATGTTAATGTCTTTTATAGAATTTGAAGGTGATCCACTTGGTTAAAAGGCAGGATTATGTAGTTTTGATTTAATTTAATCTAGACTAATAGTGATAATGATATTCATTTGGATTTTTAGTTTCAAATTCCATGGTGTGTGTTATTAAGAATTATATATTCCAAAACCATATCAAAATCTCAATCCAAATTTGAATAAAGGTGGGAACTAAATTGGTGGGAACCATTTTAAATTTTGAGATTTTATGGACTTAAGAATAAAAAACATATTCTAGTCTTAGTCATGTTTTTTTTAACACAACTTTACTAAGAAACTTGGTCCCTTTTGTTATTTCCCCCTATTCTAAAGTTCCTTATGACCTAACTAATGGCATCTCATAGGGTGCTTTTAATATTTCCAAACTCAGCCTAAGGTTTTAATACTAAGGCCCTGATGTATTCATTAATATAATCATGACCTTAGTTGTAATGCCTTAAGCCTAAGTCTTTTATGTTTTCATGGTCCTAAATGAACTTCTTTACATCTTTTAGGATCCTATGAATGTCACTTTATCATGGAATTTGATTCAATAGATCAAGGATAACCCAAATTTCAACCTAAATAACATGCAACTTTGGTGATCTAATAGTCTATGCCTACTCATTAGGACCTGATTAAACGAAGTGAAACATAATTAAAAATTCAAAAGGATATGGAAGGTCCAAAGGATGGACATGCCTTTCCTTTGCATTAAAAAATTGAAATCAAATGGGTCCCACTTGACAAAGTAATCAACCACAAGCAAGCTCCTAGATCGTGATTGATGGTTGATGCTTTGTCACCAATTTTGATCTAATGGAGTGAACATAGTCTAATATCCTAGGAGTTCTTTTGGATGTGACAAGTGGAATTCTCACACTAGTCCATAATAATTTGATGAGCTTAAAATTGACATTTGTGCAGCCATAATTTGGCATCTATGCAACTGTTAAATTTAATCCCATCAAATAAAAAACTTCACTAGCTTAAAATTGACATTTGCACAACTATCATTTGACATCCATAAGGGCATATTCGACATCTACAAAGCTATCAAATTTAATCTAATGAATTATTATACTTAGGGTTAAAATACACTCCCAAACGTTGCTAGAAGTCTCAGAAATGGCTTTATAAGCTAAAGGAAATGCTCAAAATGGGAGTCTCTAACCTAGAAAATAGGGAAATGGTCTTATGATCTAAATACTTAGTATAAATTTATATGGAAATGTCCTCATGGAATTTTGTGTAAAAAATCATGAACCTTAAACTATAAGCTTGTGCTAAGTTTTATTTTAAAAATGGAGGTCCTTGTTACATGAAATATAAGTTAATCAATGGTTTTCATATGTGGTGACCTAGATTATTTAGACCTTCTCCCATTTGTTATAAATTAGAAGACTTAGGCATAAATTCATTATCCTAAAGTTTATTTCATGCTTAATAAACATGAAACAAAGCTTAGCCTAGGTCATAATTTTAATAAAGTATTGACTTAATGTTTAAGAATTTTCGTAGATCAAAAGTTTACACCCTGTCACTATATTTGATCTAATAGTTAAAAGGTGCCAATGAATTTTTATAGGCCTATAAGCTCACCACTTAGTTGATACTCATTCAGTGAGTGACTGACCAAAATATTTAGAGTATGAAGAAAATACATAAGTACACCAAGTGTCATGACCACAAGGTTCACAATAGAAAGACCCAATGATAGCCAAGATCCTAGATTATGATCAATGTCTCATGCTAATCTAGGATTTTTATCCTATGGTGAAAAATGAAGAAGGTATTTTAAATACTAATAGCTAGTGTTCAAATGGCATTTATGAAAAATGTCATGAAAGATCTAGACCAATGTCAACATAAGCTCCATGCAAGCAGAAAAAGACAAAATTCAAGATTTTGTGGGCTTGAAAACACAAAGGTATAAAGGCAAATGTCCAAATCAAATCTAAGACATGTATAAGCTGAAACCTACATATATTCCACCATTAAATCTCTAAAACCCTAAACCCTACATAAAAGTGACCCAAATGGACTCAATTTATTATAATTTTATCAAAGAATAACTTAATTGTGTTTCTTAGGTGCAAGAGAGCTTTCATAGAAACCATATGTATCCTGATGAGAACAATTATCAAAGATAGAGACCATGGCAGCTAGTAGGTAACAATTGAAGGAAGAGACTGAGATCTATTTAACAAAAAATAATGAGGGTCGAATCTTTAAAGATACTGAATTGGACATCATAACATCTAGGGCATTAGGAATTGGTCTAAGCTCTTCTTCATGATAGAAGAATTATAATCCATTTCATAGTAGGAACAAAGGAACACCAACATGCATAGGTGACACTATGACCTGGTTGTAGTCCAAATGGTTGACCTTCTTCATGCCATGGAAAAACTAGAGGTATTACATTGTATTCATTTCCTTTCCCCCATATTCGTTGATTGTAGAATAGATAATGAATGAATCATTAGGGAGGGGAAATCACAATGGGTATCTTACATTTCCCTTGTTGATTTTTACAAGTACTACAAGATCCCTCTCCCCCATGTGGACCTTTACAAAATCAAAGAGTGGAACAAAAACCATGATCTAGACTCTATCTTTAGACCCTAGCTACACCAAGGACCTTATATCTTTATAAACCTTGAGGGTAAGATCCCTATCATATAACTTAGAGATGTTATTAGATTAATAATTACCCTATTTAATTGACCCTTTGGTACCCCTTCAACTATGTATGTGAATAATATTTGGGTTCAATATGTGCACTAAATTTTGGATGAGAAACTTACCCCTCCAATTGGAGACTTAATCAATATTTTCCTAGCCAAACAATTCAATGCCATCAAAATAAAGACCTCAAAGAAATCATTTAAGATATAATACCTAATTAAAACCTTTATTTCCTCAATCACCTTCCCTAGGATTTGGAATTGGTCCCCAGAGGGCAAGACAACCATTTCACATTACTATTCCAAACTGCACATCTTCAAATACAAAAATTACATGAAATTTATTTATGACTATGTTTATCCAACTATAGTGGAATCTATCATGGGTGTTCCCATGCCTAGGGTCCACCCCCTCATTAAGAGGTATGTTGAAATGATAGGGGATGTATGGTATTACCTTGATTTCATAGTTATCAGGATAGAATGAATCATGTACCAACCTTACAGGGTTTCAATATATGCTCCAAATAATCTTACAGAGTAGGAAATTGCCTCCTAGCTCATCCATGGAATTGATAGGACTTTCAAGGAAAAGAGGAAAGGTATACTTCACCCTTTCCCATTGAATATTTTTAAAACCATAATAAAATATAAGAAACAAGTGGAAATCTTGTCCACACATAGGGATTCATTTAGCTTCCAACTGGATGAACTCTAGATGTGGGATCCAAATAACATAGTAAATGAGCATCTAAAGGACAAGAATCCTCTCAATATGGAATATGTACATTAAATTAGTGTTTATGACACCATATATATTAAGGCTAAGAACTATGAGGAGGTATTAGCTAGGGAAGGCCACAACATTAAGCTTGAACATAGATTAATCAAGGAAAACAAACCATCTAGGGAAACATGGAAAATGCATCCTTTGTAATATCACTTACTACCTAGTCCATCTATAATATCCCTTGAATATCCTCAATTAGAGAAACCATAAAACTAATAATAGGTTAACCAAGTTCAAGATGAATAAGGTAAGGGCAAGGAGAAAGTGGGAGAGGTGAAACTAGAAGAGAGGACTGGACAGGAGACTCCATCCTCAACACTCCCACAAATACCACCTTCCCCAATTCAATACGTGGACATGATATCCTTGGAACAAGGAGAAATAATTGAGGGTGCCCTCAAGGAAATTTTAGAAGCTTATGACTCTAATAAAAAAGGGAAGCTGAAAGAAGATATAGGAAAATAACTTATCTGAATAACATCTCATGATAAGAAGGTAGAGCTAGCACTGGTCCCTTTGAGACCAAAGAAGAGACCAAGATTGACTTTCACTAATCCCACTAGTGAAGTCATTCTATTCAATGATGAGTTCTTAATTCATGGACTAGTCATTCCTAACTAGTTCATCTAAGGAAATTTTTAAAATATTCCCCCTCTCTCTCATTCTTTGTTCATGACAAGGATTACTGATGTTGAAATACAAGATGATATGATGCCTTGGATAAGGGTTATAGTGAAGGAAAAAGAATAAAGGAAAATTGTGGTCATTAGAGGAGTAGATGGAAAGAATATAGATGTTATGGGAACATCTAGTAGCTCAAGTGTGGAGATCTTAGAACCTCACAAATTCAAGGAGCTATTTACTACCATTCATTTCAGCCTTGAAACATCTGGGTTGAAGAGAATAAAAACAAGGACAACTGTGGTTGGAATAAAGGAATTCACCTTTAAAATTTTGAACCTTTTATACGATTAACCCCCATGGGAGTACAATAATTGGGTGAGGCTGCCATTCATGAGGAAGATGTGGAAAGTCTAATTGAGGCCCAATCAACACAAGATAAAGATGGAGTCCAAGGCCTAAAATAGAGGATCTAGAATTTGCAAAAGGAGAAAGAAAACTTGCAATCATAGGCAATTTTATCAGTGAAGGATGCAATGACCAAAATTCTTGATAATTAATTTTATGACATGTTTAAGGCACTTAAGTCAATGAAGCTAAGGTGGAGTGCTTTAGAGGGGCAATGTGCATTGGCCAAAAGCCTAGTCACCTAGTGGTAATCCTCAAAATACAAAATTACCCAACTCCTCAACATCCAGGCAAATAAATAGATCCCAAACTTCAAGACCATCAGCTTGGGGCACTTGAGCATAAATCTAGGAATTGTAATTAAAAAGGTTTAATGCTTAAGCTTATTGTACAATGCTATGGAAAGGGTCCTAAAAGAGGATAAATAACTAATTAAAAGAATTGAACAACTTCTTGGGACCATGCTCAAGGATCTTTCTCAACCCACTATCATAGGAATCATAAGTGATGAAGAATTTAAGCATAGGGATACTTTGGTAATCCAAGAAATCAAAGGAAAAATCCAAGGAAAATATAGGGTTGACAACAATAAAATCCTAGATGTGATATTTAATTTATGGGAAAGGATAAATGAATCTAGGAGCATTAAAGAGGCCATGGATAGGAATGGTAGGGAATATGATGACTTGGTAGATCAAGATGAGGAGCAGATCCTAAAGCCTACTATGAATGTAGAGCTAATTGATGAGCAACATGGGAAGGCCATGAGCATCCTCTAACAATGACAATCAAAGGCCCCACCAGCCAATTAATCAATATCCTATTTTGTATAATTTTAAAATAGTTTAAAATAGAATATTCCATTTTAAAGGCATATGCTAGTTTATTAGCATATTTTCCTCTAGGTGAGTATGATTGTGGAAAGCATGTATATTTTATAACTTTTAAGGATAGTTTTCCTTATCCTTGTACACCTATATCTTGATATTGACTGGTATATTACCTAATAGTCTTATAAAGACATGTATTACCATTTAAAAAAGAGAGAGATTTCTAAGCAACTTTGTACAATTTGAAGCAATTAATATAATCAAAGGAATTCTACAAGGATTGTCCATGTTTTATGTGTTAATTGTCATTTTTAGCTTTTCTCTCAATTCCTAGTTAAGGTCTTGAATTTGGAATGGTGTCTTGGAATTCTAAGTTATATCCTAGTAATCATAGGTTTCTAATTGTGCAACCTATTAGATTAGCTAAAAGATATTTTTTTCTCCTTCATTTCTATTTTACTTTGTTTTTAGATGTGCATGTGATATCTGATAATAGTAGTAAATGTTTAAAGAAGAAAAAATTCTTACTTGTGATTCTTCACACTATCCTTTGAAATTGACCTAGTATATAATGGAATATGAGCTCAGGCTATTTTACATTATAAATTTGTTTGAATGCATACTCATTTTAAATGGATGCATTGTCATAATATTTAAGGTAAAATTTGTAATTACTCTTTTCTTTTCTACCTTACCCTTATCTTTACTCCCTTTTTATCCCAAGATCACTTTAGTTTTAGCTTCATTATAAATATCCATTTAAATTAGTTTGTAGCTTAAATCTAGAGTGTAATTCACTAAGAATCAGCATATATTCTTAATAATTCATGAATAATGGACCAAGGTGGATCCCAACCACTAAATCATATAAATATTGTGGAACAATTTATCTTGCTCTACTACTATTACACCACAGGCCAATTAGATTGCTAAAACCTACAACTCATGCCTTGAATTTTAAAATTCTAAAATGATAAGTGTTATTTAAACACTAAGAGCACCTATGGTTCATTTAAAAGTATAATAATGTCCCTAGAACAAATAAAATACTATGATATAGCACAAGTCTTTGGTGACTTAGTGGATGAAAATTCTAGAGTAGATCATATCTATCTCACACAAATCATTGCCAGACCTCTACCACTAGTGAGGTGATGAATTCTTAAATCCTTCTCTTTGTTTAATAAATCAACCCTTATTATTAATATAATGATAAATTGGCTAAGAATAAAAGGTGTGCAATTCATAAGGGAGATAATAGGGGTTAAGGAGAAGCTCAAAGTAGGAGGTATCACTCTTTCAAAAAAGGGCCCTAGAAAATCATTGGAGGATCCTGACAAAGGAAAGAAGAGGAAGAAGATAAAGTCAAGAAAAGGGAAATCAAATAGATAGGAAGAAGTTATAGAATAACTAATTGATTTTTTATTAGAAGACACATCAATAGAAAATGTTGACCAATTTTTGGCCATATAGGTCAAAATTGGGCACCCCTATATGAAAATTTAACCTTTATATCTTTTAGGGGTAAATATCATGTCATAGAGTGATCTCAAGTTTATTAAAAGTAATATTAATGATATTATCTTTGATTAGTTTTTTGTCTAGGTCCTTTTAATTTTATTTGAGTCATTCTAATAGGTCTAAGCAGAGTTTTAAAGAACATTTTCAAAATGCTAGATCTTGCATGCATGATAGTTACATAGGAAGCTAATCATGTGGGTTTTTTCATCATGGTTCAAAGTTCCTATGTACTAAGTCTGAGGCCCTTCACTGAAGCGAAAAAAAGTTTTTCATGTTCAAAAAACATTTTTGGACTTAGTCATACAAGCTCAGCCATCCACTTTGGGTTTTATTATTAGGTAAAATTCCTTCAGATGAGGTGTTCCACACAAAACCCATAGAAAAATTATAAATGTTCTTTTTTTAGAGGTTTTTTTTTTTGTGTTTTTTTCAAGTGTCAATAATTATCTCAGACATTTTATCTAAAATGATTTCCCCAAAATCTATCTTTTTAATTCGATGGGGTCATTTACAACCTTTTTGAAGGGCACTTCAACTTTTTCGAAGGGCACCTCCATCTTTCTAAAAAGGTCATTTCAAATTTTTTGAAGGGGTCACTTCAAATTTTTTGAAGGGCCATTTTTAGAAAGCTAAAAGTTAATTTTAAAAAAATATGAAGGGTATTTTCATAGGAAGGTGGACCAAATAGAAGTTATGAAAGGTGCATCCCAATATTTTTGAAGGGTACTTATCAAGTAGGGTGCCCTATTCAAAAGTTTGAAGGAATTAATGAAAAAAAAGGGGCCAAAATATTTGTTTTGGGAAAAATCCCAAAGGAATTTGTTTGAGAAAAGTATCCATATAAATTTTCAAAAGAAAAAATCCCAAAGTAATTCTTTCAATAAAAGTGGTCGAGACAAATATTCCTGAAGGACACCTCTGAAGCCAAGTACCCCAAATAGTTCTCTGAAGGATATATTGCAAGCAAGAGTGTCCTATACCATGATTCAGAGGGAACTTTCCATGATTTATAGGTCACTTTCCATAGTTAAAAAACACTTGGCAAAAGTCTAAAAGAAACTTAAGTCCAAAGGAATGTTTCAAATGAATAAGGAAGGTGATGGCCCTATAAACATCAATTTCAAACTGTGAGAAATAGTCTTTGGAGTCAAAAAGACTTGGTAGGAACCTAAGAGAAAATATAAAGGTAATAAATGGAAAGATCTCAAGCATCTGGTGTAGACAAAATAATTGAAAAATAGATAGGTCAACGGCTTGAGTTGTTGATGGTAGCTAACCCAAATTAAGGAACTTCTATGAAATTAACAAACATAGGTTTCTAGAAGATAGTTAGCTATTATAAGGAGTATTTTCTAACTATCTCTATGAGTTCTATTTCCTTCAAATATTTTTGTGTCAACTCTCCTATTTTTAGTTTCTAACATTCATGGATGGTCTTTGATGGAGGCAGTTTCCTATGCCAATTTTGAAGGTTTTATGCCACTTTTCACCATTCTTATGACTTTTTTTATAAAAGTATACCTCTTGACATGGAATGACTCACCTTACCCCTCTTTCACATGAAATTATAACTAATTTTCACTTGGTGACACATGTCTAAGTGACTCTTAGACTTCCTTTCTCTTTATCTTCCCATTTCTTCTATAAATTCTAGCCTTTTGGCTATTGTATGGAGAACTCCACTTGGGTATGTTGAATCCCTACCAAATTTTTTTCTTGAATCAATAAATATAGCTATTTTTTACCTCATTTAAGTATTCTCTTCACGTATGTGATGGTTATTTTCTTGTGCAAGTGTATCTTAAATTACCTTCACATGTCAATTTTCCTAGTACCTTGTGATTTCAAAGACTTCTCTTTGCAGATCAACAAGAAGTGTCAAATGGAGTTGCAAGTGTAGTGAATAGATTTTCCAATAGTGTCTCTTAGAATGCCTTTGTCTAAGTCCTCCTATCCAAATCCAATTCCAAGACCCCATGTTAAAACATTGATGCAAGAAGAAGGTTGTTATTAGATGTAGTGTATGTTAATCTTCTCTTGGTTTGAATTACATGTCAAGAGTGTGAGTAGAGCCTACATTTGGTACAATAACTCCACTAGAATAGGCTTAATGTTCATGATATTCTTTACCCTTTTCATTCCCTAAGTTTTTAGTATTAGGAATATGAGCTTAAATGATGCATCAAGGGGAGCTATCCCCTAATCTAGTGATCCACCCCCAATAGAGATACCCATAGCCCTAGGGTGGTTCCATTGTTACACTTCAATGAGGAGAAGCTTGTCCCATCTCCTCATTGGGTGAAAGTTGAGGTGGAAATAGTTTTTTTCATGCCTGGTGGGACTATTGAGTCCATTCCTTGAAAATTCTTTGTTCTCTCCTCAAGACATTAGCCTTTGGAGGTAATTCTAACAAACATCAATGGTGACTCCACATACATGTTTACTAGTTGAGCAACCCAAGTATACCAATTGGAATTGTTTTATTGTTCCATAATCTTTTGTGAATTAATTCATGGAGATTTGTGAGTTTGATCTTATTTTAACACAAGTTGAGGAGTTATGTCCAAATTTGCCTCTTCCTCTTGAGTATGAGCAAGTTCTTGTCTAGCCTTGTCATGATCCTCATCAAGCATATGTTGTCAATGATAAAACATATCAAGTTTATGCTCCATATATCCAACCTATCTCTCCTCCAAGCCATTTAATTACTATTTTCAAAATAACTCTCCTTAGTTACCAATAATATATGTTAGACCTTGACATTAGGTGTGGTTGTGATCAAATTATACCTAGCATTTGTGTCAAGAGTGTGAGGGAAGCTTTGGATAAAGTTAAAAAAGAATGGATCCCTATATATAAATATTATTGGCTATGTATTTCTAATGATATGATTGATATTTTTGGTTTGATATTACACCTTGAAGAAAGGTTGATAACTTATGAATAACCTCTATCTTGGCAACCTCAAGGTGTCCCAAATTCTTTGTCCTTTCCCCAAAAAATTTCCTCTTGGAAACCCATTAAATAAAGTGGCCAAGGGAAGTAATATATCATGATGGAGTAGGATGGCACACTTAGGGAATATTTTTAAGAAGAAAAAATGAGTTTTTAAGCTCACCTTGAAAGTTAAATTGAGTTAACAAATCTGATGTGGATGAAGCCTATCATGGCAGCTGAAGGTAAACTATCTAAACCCACTTCTCCAAATTTTAGTCAAAGTGCCAATCCCAAGGGAAATATAGGTTTCCTAGGCATATCTTTCACCCATTCATAAACATCTTAATCCCATGAAGTTATCCTTAAACCCACCTTTCCTAGATGGAAAGATGTGATGGCAGCCCATGAGGAAAAGAACAAGTCATGTTCAAATGGAGAAGTTGTTAGGGAAGATAATTTTGGAACCATTCAACTCCCTTCCACCCCTCCTCAAGTATATATTGAAACCATCCTTCCACCCCTTCCATCTAATCAAGTTTCCCCTCTTAATGTTGGAAATTGTCTTACTACTTAGGAATCCCCTTTGGCCAAGCTCCCTATTTTTAAAGTACCCAAGGTTGATGTCACTAAGAAGGAGGATGAGATTGAAATATCAGATTATATTGAGGATGAAAAAGGGATGGGTGATGGTGAAGATAATTTAGGTTGTGGGGACATGAAAGAAAATTCTCCTTATGTCAGAAAAGATGCATCGGAACAAGTTCTCTTGGAATCTAAGGAAGAAGAAGAAATGGCCTTTTTTGTCTCTCATTTTCATGATGCATGCCAGCCAAAATATGATGACCTATGGTAAATATTTGAGATCATATGTAATTAATTTTAATCTCTCAAAGAACCTACAAACCCCTTGGAGCTAACTAGTCATGGAAAGTAAGAAGAGGTGGCATAAAGGAGGACATGTGTTAGATTTACATGAAAATGTTCCAAGAGTATAAAGAGGAAAATACCAAGATCCTATAAAATCAAGCTCAAGATGAGAGATAAAAAATACATATTGAATGGGACCATCATGAAGATAACTTGGATCATAATAGAGTAATATATGATTATTTTAGGCCTTTAGAGGATAACTTGGAGCTTATCTCTACACTCACCTATGCAGCCACCTCCAACAATATTCATGAAGAATTCAATCAAAAAACACCTTAAAATTGTTCTAATATAATGATCCTTGGAGATTTTGAAAATATTGTGAGAATGGAAAAGGATTATCATATCCTTTAAGGAGACATGAACTTGAAACAAGCTACTCCATACATGGATTTTCAAATGTGTCATGTTAAAATGAAAGGGTAGAAGTTTGAGGCATGATTTAAGGTTCAAAAGGACATTGCATAATTTTAAAATACATGGGATATGTCTCCATTGAATGGTGTACAAAATAAAAGAACAAATAGGAAGAAAGAGTCATCTAGTATCCCATCCAAAAAGAAACATACTTGGAATCCTCACTCATCTAGTGAGGAAGGAGACCTAAGCTACTTCCCTTTTGATCAAGGAAGGGAGGTATGATCAAGAGAAATGTACATATTTGTTTCCTTTTAGCTATGTTTTTTTCCCTAAGTGATAAGTAGCACATGTGTGTTTTCTTTAGTCTTTATTGTGTGTCTCTTTCCTTTGTGTGTTTGAGGTAGTCAATGGTTGTCTTGTTGATCAAGATTTGAGTCAATGGTAAAGGTCTATTTTTTACCTTAGTCCTTAGATGAGTCCATGACTAATGGACTATTTAGGCTACCAGTTTGTTCAATATAGCAGGCATACTACCCCTATGATTCACCATTTTGTTGACTAATTTTTGACCCTGTAGGTCAAAATCAGGTACCCCTATATGAAAATTTGGCCTTTAGACTTTTTAGGGGTAAATATCATGTCATAGAGTGATCTCAAGTTTATTAAACATAATATGAATGCTATTATATTTGATCAGTTTGTTGTCTAGGTCCTTTTACTTTGCTTTGAGTCATTCTAACAGGTCTAAATAGAGTTTTGAAGAACATTTTCAAAGTGCCATATCTTGCACGTGTGGTAGTTTTAAAGGAAGATAATCATGTGGGTTTGTTCATCCTCATTAAAAGTTCCTATGTACTAAGTTTTAGGCCCTTCACCAAAGCACAAACAATTTTTTTCATATTCAAAAACTTGCTTCAAAAAACATTTCTAGACTTAGTCATTCAAGCTCAACCATCCACTTCAGTTTTTCCTATTAGGTAAAATTCCTTCAGAGGAGGTGTTCCACATAAAACCCATAGCAAAAGTGAAAGTGTTCTTTCTTTCAAAGTTTTTATTTTTTGGTTTTATGTTTAAGTGTCATGAATTGTCTTGGACATTTTATCTGAAATAATTTCCCTGAAAGGTATCTTTTCAAGTTGAAGGGGTCATTTGTAACTTTTTTGAAGGGTACTTCAACTTTTCTGAAGGGCACCTCCATCTTTCCAAGGAGTTGATTTTCTTCTTTTCTAAAGGGGTCACTTCAACTTTCTAAATGGACTTTTTCAAAAAGCTAAAATGTACTTTAAAAAAAATTTGAAGGGTATTTTTGCATGAAGATAGACCAAATAGAAGTTCCAAAAGGTGCATCCCAATATTTTCAAAGGGTATTTTTAAAGAAGGGTGCCTTATTAAAAATTTTGAAGGAATTAATGTGTAAAATGGGGATTAAGTATTTTTTTAGGAAAAATCCCAAAGGAATTTGTTTGGAAAAATTGTCCACAAAAATTGTCAAAAGCAAAAATCTTGAAGGAATTCTTTCGAGAAAAGTGGTCGAGACAAATCTTCCTAAAAGACACCTCTAAAGCCAAGTGCCCCAAATAGTTATCTAAAGGATATATTTCAAGAAAAAGTGTTTTATTCCATGATTTAGAGGGAAATTTCCATGATTCATAGGGCACTTTCCATAGTTAAAGAACACTTGGCAAAAGTTTGGAAGAAACTTAAGTCTAAGGGAATGTTCTGAATGAACAAGGAAGGTGATGACCCTATAAACATCGATTTCAAACTATAAAAAATAGAAATTAGATTCAAAAATAATTGGTGGGAACCTAATATCAAATATAGAGGTAAAAAATGGCAATATCCTAAGCATCTAGTGTAGACAAAACAAGTGAAAATTAGATAGGCCGATGATTCAAGTTGTTGCTAGTAGTTAACCCAAATCATGGAGCTTCCACAAAATCAACAAACACAAGTGTCTAGATGATATATAGTAGTTAGAAGGATTATTTTATAACTATCACCATGAGTTTAATTTCCTTTTAATATTATTATGTGTTAAATCTCCTATTTTTTAGTTTCAAACATTCATGGATGGTCTTTGATGGATGCAGTTTTCTATGCTAATTTTGAAGGTTGTATGCCACATTTCACTATTATTATGACTTTTTTTAGACAAGTATACCTCTTTACATGGCATGAATCACCCCACCCCTCTTTCACATTTAATTATAACTAATTTTCACTTGGTGACATATGTCCAAGTGACTCTTGGACTTCCCTTCTCTCTATCTTCCCATTTCTTCTATAAATTTTGGCCTTTTGGCCATTGTATGGAGAAATCCACTTGGGTATGGCAAAGCCCTACCAAAATTTTGTATTGAATCAATAAATATATCTATTTTTTACCTCATTCAAATATTCTCTAAGTGTATGTGATGGTTATTGTCTTGTGCAAGTGAATCTTAACTTACATTCATATGTTAATTTTCCTAGTACCTTATGAGTTCAAGGAATTCTCTTTGTAGGTCATCAAGAAGTGTCAAATGGAGTTGTAGGTGTAGTGAATAGATTTTCCAATAGTGTGTCTTATAATTCCTATTGTCTAAGCCTTCTTATTCTAAGCCAATTCCAAGACCCCATGTTGAAATATTGATGCAAGAAGAAGATTGTTATTAGATGTAGTGTATGTTAAGATTCTCTTAGTTTTAAGTACATGTCAAGAATGTAATTAGATTAGAAATTTGGTACATCACCTCTAATATAATAGGCTTACTTTTCATGATATTCTTAACCCTTTTCATTCCCCAAGTTTTTAGTAATAGGAATATGATCCTAAATGATGCATCAAGGGGAGGTAGCCCCTAATCTATAGATCCACACCCTAATAGGGATACCCATAGCCCTAGGTTGGTTCCATTTTTACACTTGAACAAGGAGAATCTTATCCCATCTCCTCATTAGGTACATGTTCAAGTGTCAATAGCAACATAGAGGTCTATAACTTTTGATCCCATTTCCCTAACTCCTATTTCCATTGCTCCCCTTTCTCTTACACATATTTTATAGGAGGTTTCAAAACCTCCACCAATTATCTCCACTTCTCAAGCATCTCAGGTTCCCATTGCTCCACAAATTTTAATTCCACCACTTCTCATTTTAAATCCTCCACTTATCTCCCCTTCACTTACCACTCTACCCACCTTAATAAGCTAAGTTCAATCACCCCAAATAATTAAAGTTGACACTCAAGGTCCCCATATAATGAAGGTTCAAATTTACACTTCACTTTCCCTTTCTTTCACTTCACCTTCCCCGTTTGATCCACTCCCACTTTTTATTCCAGTTACAATTAATTCCATTTCATCACCATTAATTCCCAATAGTACATTGCCATAGAGTCACTCATATTGACTATGGTTATATAGGACACCTCAACCCCTAGGGAATTTACTATTTCCCCTTCATCTCAACCCACTATTTTCACATCACCAACCCTGAGTTGTCTTACACACATAATTGACACATTCAATATTTTAGCTTCCACCATTCCATCAGTTCCTAAATTCACAACCTCTATGTCCATTCCATCCTCCACTCCCATAATAGGCATAGTTGTTTCTATTACCTAAACTCCCCTCATTTCCACTATTTCATCTATACCATCAGTTGAGGTTGTATCAACCTAAACACTTGGAGCAAACATTAATTTACAAACCATTGATGAGGGTAAATACTCACAAGCACCTCTTGAATATCCACTTGTATCATCTTCCTAGGAGTCTCCCTTGGTCATAATATCAGTTAGTATAGCTACATTAGCTACAAATTCTTTGGTGATAGTGTCAGATTAACAAAAATCTACCCCTAGTTGGTTAGCCTAATCAGTGAATAAAAAGTAGAAAATAATGATTAATCTCAGAAATTTGGACTTTAGCATGTCAAAATTCAAGAATAAGTCAAAACCCACTCCTAGGACCCTTTTTAGGACATTCACTAATGATAAGGGAGAGATATATGTTGAGATTATAGTTTCCCCACTAGACAAATCAAAAGAGGATCTTGTGGTGGTAGATTATCAATTTTTTCATATACACTTTGATCGATAGACAATATAAGGGATCAAGAATGATGTTTAGATAGGTATCAAATCTCTTTTTTAGATAATTGATCATGACAATGCCACCAAAGATGAGCTAAAAAGTAAGGTTGATCACTTAACGGAAGAAATCAAACAATTTTGATGAAACATCACAACAATCATAGGTAGTATGACCAATAAATCTAGATCAAGATATAATTAATTTTGTACAAGATATTGCTCACATGGGAAGGGATACAAAATAATGGTCTAAGGAATTTGTCACAAAAGTTAATAAAATTCTTGCATCCATGATGCATCATTACAGATAGAAAAGAAATTTTGAAGGAATAGATTAATAGCTACGAAAGGGAGATTCAACTCTTAAATATGTATTATCTCAAATCAACAACCATAAAATAAATTGATATGAATACCCTCATCACTGAGAAAATATTAAAGGATGATGTTGAGCACAAGGAACTACACAGGGGTACTCAATTTTGGATAAGAGTACTAACAAAGTCTATAGAATGAACCAAGGAGGCTCATGACAAGGCAATTGTTATATGAGATTGATGGCATGATGAATTTAATGTCATGCCAACAAATGGATGATTCAAATAATATACTTTAGGTAGAATAGGTTTATAATCATTTTAAGGATATTGTTTAAAAGGAGTCTACGAAGGACATGGTCTTTGTCTTAAGTTCCATTCATAGGTTTATCAAGTATGAGAAATGAATTGATTAGATGAGAACTAAAATGTAGGGCATAAGAACCTTTAAAAGAGAATTTTTTGATGCCCATGAAAATTTTCTAGCCTCCAACATTTATTGTTATAGGTTAGATGCAAAGTGAATTCAAGATATTTTCAAGGTCTTTGATACATATTCAAAGAAGATGTGAGCTAAGAATGATAACAAAGCTAAGTAAATTTTGGACATTAATTAATTTTCTCTCTTTTGAATATTTTCAAATGTTATTATCATGTGTAATTTCATTTCAAAGACATTGCAAATTGTAATTGCAAAATTACACCTTTATTTTTTATAACTCTTTTGAGAAACAAAAAGACATGTTTTTTTAAGCTTTATATTTTTTGATAATGTGAAAGTTAAAAAAAGAACAAGTTAAAATTGTACTTTCCATTTTGATTAATGTGAATTTTTAAAAGGTGCAAATTCATGAAGTGTAAATTATATGGTTCCTTTTTAGCAAAATTTGATAAAGACTTAGAAATTTGTAAAATTCACACTTAAAATTTTGCATGCTAGGGTTTGCATGAAAACAAACTTGGAATTAATTTTCAATGTTATCTTTTATTTAGAAAAAAATCAAGTTCTATTTTGGGCACCTCTTCTTACATGAGGGAGTTATTTTTATCCTTCATCAAATAAGGATCCTTGCATGGAGATATTTAGTTCTAGCCATGCCATACCATGCCATGTTATGCCCAGGATCATGCCCAGCTTGTACATGCCATGTTTCAAACATTCTACAAGTTTAAGATGTCATAAATAGAAGAGATCACCTCTTTTTGCATGAAGGTTTTTAGATCTATATGATTTTCTAAATTGAGTTTTCAAGTTTCAATAACTACATGTCTTTTATGACATATGTTTTTATTAAAATGGGTAGACCCAATGGCCCAATTTATATTTTTGTTAGTTATATTTTTCTATATTTTACTTATATTTACTATAATTAGTAACCTTTAGAGATAAATAAAATTGAATATTTGTCTTTCTTGTCTTTGGAATCTCTGTGTTGTGCAAGTTATTTGCTTTTCTATGGAAGCTTTATCTTTTATTTTAGTCCCAAGAAAATTTATCTGTGGTATTTTACCCTCTTGATAATATTTTTTGGAATAAAGATTATTTTCCCTTTTCTAAAGAATAACTAAAATACTACCTCTGATTTCCAAATTTTCATGAGTTTGTGCTTAAAATAAATTCAATCTATTTTATGCTCTATTGTGTTTGTCAAACAAACATCTAGATCCACTATAAAATATTTGATGTAATCACCATTTTTTAGTTTTTTGAAAATTTCAATTCTTCAGTCCTTTTCCCCATCAAAACCCTAGTTTAGGATAAAAAAATCACTAAAGAGAATTATTTCCACAAAATTGGTATTTTATCCATTTGTATCAGATTTAATGAAAGGAATTCAACCTTCTCTGAAGATTAACCTCAAATTGCCAAGGTATCATAACTGTGGAAGTTTTCCATTATATCATTAGGAACTTGCACAACAAGCTATAGAATCAAGATAGGTGCAATCCTATGTGATAATAATACATTTTAAGAAAAATATAAGTCATGGTATCTAAATCATCCTTATAAATTTCTAAATCTAAAGCCTCATCAAGTCTTTAAGGATCTATGGTTCTACTGAACATCTTATGGAATATAACATTGAAGGCTCTTATGATTTCACTAGAATATCTCTTGACTATGGTGAATTGATGATATAGAATGTAAGGACTAATGATTTTACCAAATTAATCAATAAAGATTCTATTAAAATCATTCTAACTAGTGATATAATTCTCTGGAAGGTTGAGAAACCACTCATATGCAGCATATTTAAAAGTAAATGGGAATAATGTACATGTTACATCTTCATAAACTACATTTAACAACCTTAAAGTAGATTTTAAATACTTACTATGTTATTTATCTATGATAATACCATTAGGACTAAAATATGCCTAATATTTCTTAAGGTTTTAGGGTAGGTCATGTACTTGACCACGCATATTGATGTAATATCCACCTAACCAAGCCATACCTTGATATAAATTGAACATAAGATCACTTTTAACAAGTGAAGTAGGATGATATTTATAAACCCTTTGCTTACATTTATCTTCTCTTGCTTTCCTATGATCTTCTAATGAAAGGAGAGGCAATTTTGATTCAAACCTTGACCTAGTCCTGACTCTTGGTAGTTCTAGCTTGTAAATGTTGAGTCCTATCCAAAATACAACTTAGAAACCTTATATTTACAAATATGAATGATATTTAACTCAATTTTTGTAAATAATAGTCTAATTTTTACCTATGAGTAGATTTGTATGTTTAAGATCCCTAAGTTAGGCAAGCTTTGAATAAATTAATGTAAATTTCTTTAAGGAGCAACTATATTTAAACAAATTAGTCTAAATGTGTGTCTAAACTGATGAAGGTGAATGGTATTTACACATATAAGTTCAAATAAACCTAAATTTATAAAGGATCAATCAATATGTGAGCAAATTTGCCATCACTAATTCCAAAAAAGGAATATTTACCAAACTTAAGCTACTTTTGAAAGAATTTACCATGAATCTTCAAAGAATGACAATATTTAGCTAAATGAGCCTAAAAATAGGTCTCAAACCATTTATATCAATTATCTTTACATAATTATGCTAGAAGAAACACAAATATGTAAATAATTCACTAACCTTTCAACAAAATTTACTAAAATTAGAAAAAATACCATAAATTTATAAAGATTCAACTAAGGCCCTCCTTCTAGATCTACTGGAATGTGTTCTCATATTGATGAATGTAAGTGTATCATAGGTAATTCTGAGTGTTTAAGAAACACTACTCATTTATATATATAGACAACCTAATGCATGAGTTGCAGGTTGTGATAATACCATTATCCATGGTGGAATAGCGACAAAATAAGTGAACTATTTAATAATATTTATAAAGTTTGGTTGTTGAGAGAAACCATGGCCTGCTAGTTAACCTTTGAAAATGAGATTACTCTAAGATAAATGAAGTGAATTATTCTCAAAAAATTAAACCTAAGTCTAATATAATATGGATACTCATAATGAAGTTAATCTAAAGTGGATTGATTGAAAAAAAGGGCAAAAAGAAAGGTAGGGCATAGAAGATACATGTTTATATTATTGATATTTAACATAGATATTATGAAAAATTTTAGATATCATCAAAATATTCACTTAAAACTAATTTATATAATGAAACATCACAAGATCAAATCCTACTACACATTAGGCAAGCATCTAAAGAAATGAAACAATGCAAATAAGAACTTGGTTCACCTTAAAGATTACCCCTGTAAGTAAATAGTATAAGCACATTCACATGAAAGGCAAAGATAAATAAATGAACTTAATAACCTTCAAAAAACCTATCATTATCACAAATTAACAATTCTATGTTTAAAAAGAGTACACATCAAGAATCAATAAGAACCATTCAAATCTGAATTACAAACTAGACAATTGAGAGAGAGGCCATGATACAATTCACACAAAGAAATGAGACAAAAAAATTAGAATTCCCTATTTTCATTAAATTATTCCAAAATTATCACAAATTTCTTTTCTCAAAACTCCTTCCTCTTTTACAATGTCTAATACCTCTTTATATAGAGTATTTCAATTAATCATGTCAAGTGCTAAGGACAACCTTTTACAATCATTCTAGAACCTTTTAAACACTCCAAATGACTAACCTATAGGAAATGTGATTTAAAAATTATGCATGCCTTTACAAAGAAGGATATTCTCTTTTCAAAATATTACACATGTTAAGTTACAAAAGGAATATTCCTAAATCAACTATCTTGGCCTTGAGACCCCTTTGGTACTAAAGTGTCATGTTGTTATTATAAGATCTTCATTGCCTTGACATGTTGTTCATATATTAATTTAAAATTGACAATAGACTCCATGAATATCCCATCCTCTTGATCTACATATTCCTTAACATATTTTTCATCTTTTTCCATAGCTTATTTAAGACTCCTTACATTCCTTATCCTTTCTTTAGCATTTAGGATCATGTCCAAGATCTTGCTATTGTCATCTCTTATTCTTCCCTAACTCTGATTCCTCACTTTCTACAAAACCTGAGTAGCTCTTAACTTGAACTCTTCATTAGTAATTAGAATTATGGGACTGAGCATGGTGGGATCTATGATCATGCTCCCAAGTATTTTTTCCATCTTGCTTATCATTTCTTTTCCATCTTCATGAAGGTCCTTCAGGTTCTTGGTCCATATGCTCAGACCCTTAACCTTGTCTACTAAAACTACCATGTCCATATTCATGTGATCTAAGATAATTATTTAAAAGCCAATAATTTGATCCTCTATCAAGATACTGATCAAATCTTTTACTTTACTATAACTTTTCCATTGGTGAACTAGATTCTTGGTTGTTGCATCATGTTGGCTCAACACATTTTGCCTAGAATTTATTGACTTTAAATAATCAAACATGTCATAAAAATATGCTTCAAACATCTTGATCATGGCCCCTAGAATTTATAAGATAGCATATTTCTTCAAATTTTCCTTTTATTGTTGCATGCCTTTAAGGGTAGCTTGTAATTATTCTAATTGTGCTTGGGCTAATTCAAGCACATTTTCATCAAATATCTAGTTTTATTTAGGCCTTTGTCCTCCCACTAGACTCAAATTAGTCAATGGTTCTAATTTATGGAAGGTGATCTCCTCTCCACCAACCATGACCTTTTTCTCTATTATTCTTGGCAATCCAAATGTCTTAGGGTCAAATTTGACACCAACTGATGATTGAGTCACTTATGGTGTAGGGATCACCATCTATGTTTCACTTATCTCTCTTAGGGAAACCAATATTCTTTCATCCCCATTTTGTAGAGCCACAATAAATGGCTTGATCTCTTCATGAATAGGGGTATTTATAGATTACATCATAGCCTAAGGATGATATAAATTAGGTATTTTCTATAACTTGGGTCCATAAACAAACCACCCTAGAATGATCAATCCATAAATCAAATTCTCTTTGCTAAAGAGGTTAACTTCATCCAAAGGAGGCATGAGAGTCACCTTGGGCTTCTTGGCCTTTAATAGAATAATGGATAGCTTATCTTTTCTCTTGGGGGTATTTATAGGAACTAGATCCAATATTTATTTCCCCTTTTCTTCTTTTATTTCTTCCATTTCTTCATCATCTAAGTCATAATCTAGTGATAACATATTTAAATCATCTCAACTATCTCACTAGGGTCTAATGCTACCAAATGAATATCTTCTAATGGTAATCCTTGTTCCTATGCTTGGGCTCAAGAATATGTAATATCATTAGACCTTATTTTCTTTAGTTTTCCTTCCTCAATCTATGCTTTAGGTCTAAGTTCTACTTGGGGTTGAGCTGATGGAGGTCTAGCTGATGTACTACCTAGAAAATGATACTCCCTAGGACCAATTTTCCACCTATCATCTCCTTTTTGGTTCCTCTCCAGTCTAGGTTTAGGTCTAAGGTTGTGCCCTTTAAACTTATTTTAACCTTAGATTAGATGGATGCCTTGGTATAAATAGGGTCAAAATCACCATGATGATGATAATAAGACATATTAAGCATTCCTTTGGTTTTCAAATGATCTTTAACCCTTAGATAAGGGTCTCACTACCTTAGCACATCAATTTTGTAGATTAAAGGATGTTTTATGTCTGGATGTTGCTTCAATGTTCTCTTATTATTTGAATATGGTCCTCCCAATAGTTATTGGTAGGTTGTCAAGGAGCCCCTTCTTCTTGGTCTTACATAGGATATCAATGCCATGGAGTAATAGATATGTTACATCTTGCTCTACTAGCTTATTAGGGATATGGATGGGTAGCTTGAGTGGTTGGCTCTGAGTTCCTTTAATTTTTATGATTGTACAAATTAGATACAACAAGATATGTCCCATAGTCTTAATATAATTCCTAAATAGTGGATTTACCCTCTCCATGGGATGACCAATTATAGCCTCACTAAAGGCTAGATAGATGCAATCACAAATGAATTAAATTTGATCTTTATACTTGAATATGTGTAAATTAAAGTAGTATTTTGGAACTATTTGAGTTCCACTAGGTGACCATTCCCTTAGGTTGGGAATGTTTGTTGTTGCACAAAGAGCATCTAATAGGTATGACATCATGTAGAAATGGGTTCTCTTATTCTACTTTATTTTAAAAATCTATCTACTCAAAGATATGTAGATAATTTCACCTAAAGGAGGGGTCAATTACTTTTCAACCATGAAATAGACTATAGGCACCCAGACCTGGTCTACATAAGTAGTGGTTACATTCCCACATAATCTATTCAACATGGTCATAATCATCCTAATTTTAGGATTGAATTGGATAATTGGGATGTTCTTATTGAAGTTTAAAAATACCTAGTTCCTAGAATAAATCCATAAGGCTAGTAAGTATTTAAAATTGTTCTTTTGGGCCCAAGAATTGATAAAATGTAGGTCAACTTAAGTTTTGGGCAGTTTATAATAGTTTTAAAATGCTATAATAGAAATATAGGCTACATTTATGTGATTATGTTCATTGATTAACTAGACCATATATATTTTTCCATCTTTAAAAATTGGAGCAAGGATATCTATGTAGTGTATTACCTTGGGTTTTGTTTTCACATAATGTAGGCCCATCATTTGGATCATGACTATGTCATAGTATAGCCTCTTGGTAGACATATTCTTCTCCTCCTCTTAGGTGATGGGCTACCAGTTCTTGGTGGTTCAAAACAAGTTTGACCAATTATTGTCTCCAGTATTTATATTAGTGGCATCAAACTTTTTAACTTTTAAAATCCTTCCCTCATCATCCATGGTTAGATAGATCTCCACATCTTTTGAAACACCCTTCCTAGCTGCCATGGTTATGAATTAATCAAATTGCCTAATAGTGAACTTTAATTTGATTATAGATTGAATTATCCTTGAAAATATGGAAATTTCCTTCTAATTAGATCATTTTCAATAATCACAAGGTAAAATTAGAGATTTTTTGTATGCTAAGACTTTTTTAAAAGTCTTTATAGATCTTTAATGGTGGCAGCTATTTGAATTATGTGAGTTTTGTGACTTAGATTTTATTTAGATTTACACATTTATACCTTTGCCTTTTTGGTTCCACAAAATATTTGGAATTGACATGTATTCAAATGTGGAATTACCATGTCATTCTATTCATTAAATTTTAAAATGTGACTATTGCCTTTAAAAAGTCCACCTAGGCTTGCACCATTGGATCTACTTGCATAAATCAATGTGGTTCATTGATCTTAATCTAGGAGGTTGAGTGCCATTGGATTATTTTCTATATTCCCCACATTTATGACACTTGTCATCTTTACATTTGTTATGAGCTTCATTGAAATGTCAATGTTGATCTTGTACCATTAATCTAGATTACATGGATCAATCATGCTCTATCAATCTTTATCTACTAGGTTTTGTCCTTCTCTCTATGTATTGTTGGATCTCTTACAAGGTTCTCATGATGGTGATACTTGTCACCCTCTCACTCATCCTAGAGATTCATTAAATTTTTTACTTAATACACATCATTGATTAGAATGTGTACGTTTAATTGCGTACCATAAATCTTTGAGGATATGCTCAAGCTTTAATCATGATCCACAGGCTTGACATTTGTCACTTTCTTGATTTCTCTAAGTTCCTTTGAATTTTCAACATTGATCTCACACTATTGTATCTTCTTACACATATCAACACACATCATTGGATCCAAGTGCTTGACTTATTGACTTTATGTGCACCATTGAATCTACTTTGTCCGATCAAATGCATACCATTAGATCTTTATCCATTAGCTGAAACATGATTTGTTCATGCAAGCAAATTAAAATGATTAATTTAGTACTAGGGGAGTATAAAAAACATAGGTTTAAGATTTTAGACTAAGGTTTTATTCATATTGATAAACACAATAAAACCTTAGGATAAAATTTTAAGCTAATTTTCAAAACATAATAAAGTGACCCCATGAAATAAAGAGACTTGGCATAAAGCTTTAGATATGCAAATAATAAAAGGAAAAAAGGGGTTAAAGACATAAATTACCAAGCATAAAATATTTAGACTAAGTTTTGGTCATGTTAATAAACATGACTAATCCTTAGGATAAAAATTAGTCTAAGTTCATAATAATATAAAGCATTCATATGTAAATTGACTCTCGTGCAAATTTGAATTCAATTCATAGGGGTTTGGGTTGAAACATTTAGACTAGGTTTTTAACATGATTTGAATTTATATTTAATTAGTCTTTGACAAACTAAAGGAGAGTAAAACATTGATTCAATATTAAAGCACAAAACCTTGAGCATTATCCATTCTAATTGAGATTCCATTGAACCTATAACCAAGGAATACAAAGATCAAAATATTATCAATGTTAGACAAATAAAAAAAAATATCATGTGAAAATGTGCCAATGAAACTAGGTGTAGATGATCTTGAAATAAATATTATTTGTAACATGATGACAATATGATCAAGTAAATTTTTAATTTACAGCACAAATTTATTAAATTTTGAAACAAGGGTCCCCATTTTTAGAAATGGGGGTATGTTGACCTCAACAAAATTCTTCTCAATTGTCAAATTATTAGGGACACATGGCACACATTTTCAATTTTTCTCTCGTAATATATTTTCTCTCTTTTCTCTATATAAAAAGCTATCCTCTCCCATTCTTAACACTTCAGCTACAACACAACAAAATCTTGTTGATATAGTATTTTTTTTATTCTTGATGCTTTATTAGACTGAGTCAATTATTCTCATATCTTATTCATTCTATTATAATTGGAGATTCATTGTTGCAAGATTTTAATACTAGTGTGGGATTTTTCCCCATTTGACGGTTTCCCCACTTGTCACCTTTGTCTCAACTTTGTGACTTGTTTCTATCAAGGTGATGTTTTATTTTATATTAATTTTATAATTTATCTCAATGATATTTCAACCTAGGTAATGAATCTAATAATAAAAATGATATTTATAAACACTATCAATACTATTCAAAATCCTAAAAGTGACCTAGCTCAAAATTTAATGAAAATGATCTAGATCAATCTATTATAATGTATTAAGAATGATATGGTATTGCGTCAGCCATGCCAATATAGTAAAAATATGAAAATAAATAAATTTATAAAAATAAATTTATTTATAATTATGTAAATAACTAAACTAACAAGTTTGATTTAGTAGGGAAAAAATAAAGACATGCAATAGACTAGATCATACATACCTATTTAGTAGGAAATAAGGGAATGAGCTACCTATATATAACTAGATTGATTATGATCAATTTAGTTTGTAAAATAAAATATAATAAGCATAAAAATGATAATAATAAATGGAAAAAGACAATATAAGTATGTTAAACAAATATGAAGGTATGTTTTTGTTAAATAGACATGATAGGATAATATGGGCATCTCTCATAGATTACCTCAGATTAACCCTACCCCTTTCCTGGTGTACTCATTAAGATGTGCATGATGGTATATTTATTTTTCAATGAGTCTTATAAAACATATCATTATTAAGTGAAAAATGTAGGTATATACATATTCCCCATATAAATTCCCTACCCAAATTTTGTCACATGTCACAATAATATAACATGAGATAATGCTTTGATAAAAAAAATACAGCAACACAAAAACATAAAAATAAAATTTTATAATTAAATAAATTAAAATAACATATACATACCTTAACTTATCATTCCACTAAAAAATTACATTTATATACCTTACTCTTGGTCATGGAAGGTGCATAAACTACATATGTTAACTCTAATAAAAAAAGGCTAAAAATCAAATAAAAGTGTCATGCCCAAAAAAATAATCCCAATCCCAAAGTGTAATATGGTAAGAAAAATACTTTTACTTAGTTACAATGGTGTCAAACTATTTACTATTTTTGTCATCCTTTCAATGTTATGACAGAAGTGTGACACACATAATTATTCAATGATTTATATAGTTTCAAATTTTTCCACACCCACAACAAGGCTTCTTAATAAAATCGAGTAAAAATATCTTTTAGGTGAGAGGTCAATTCAATAGTGTTTTATAAAATATTAATTCATATGAAGTTTTATTAGTATTAACTTATTATCCTTACTAAGTGAGAGGGACAAATATGATGTCCAAAAAAGCAGGTTTATTTTAATTATATTAGCTTGATTTATTTAAATTAAGGGAACAACCTAAAATTCATCTAGGGATAAAAACATAAGTGAAATTGATAGTTAACTTATGCCAACATTACAATTGGAAAGACTACCTCTTTAAGGCATTCCATGGAAGAAATCCCGCTATAACATAATGTAATCATTATACCCAAGGGCACACATAAACAATAAAATTTTACAATATAAGATCATCTTTAGATAGTTACCAAAGATAAATTTATAATAAGTTTAACATAATACAAATGATAATTGAATTGTAAAATAAGTATCATAAAAATCCTTAATCTTACATAAGGATGAAGATGAATCAACCCTAACTTAGCCTATGACCTATACCTAATGCTCCCATAACTTGGACAACTTATATATTTATTCATCAAAATCAAGGTCAAATGTAGTTCTCCTTGAACTTGTGATGGGTCTAATTCCCAATACATCATCACCAAAATGGGTTGGCACTCTAAGACAACAAGTAAATAACTAATATATCACAAACAAGCTTTTAAATCTCTAATCTTTAAATAATCATTTGAATCCAAGATGCCCTGAAAACCTAATGTGAATGAGCTTACCCAAAATCACTATAATGCAAGCATACAAATGAGGTCAAAATTAAATACAAAGAACCCAAGTTATAGTGATCTAACAAGATTATAAGTCTAAATAATGCTTATAATACACTACTTAGAGAAGATCTATATTTTGAGAGTGTTATTATGTAATTTTAAAAGTGATATGCCTTTCTCTCATTAAAAAAAGTTTTGATTATTTTTTTATTATTATTAATTTATTTTATTTTCTCTTTCATGTATTTGTCACTTCCCTTTATTATATGTATGTCGTAATCACCTCTTGTTTACTAAAAAAAATAGGACATCAAAGCAATGTGAAACAAGGGTGCCTCTACTCTACCAATCCCATCCCCTTAACCATGCCTTCTACCTAGCTTATATATTTACATGCCTCATTCCTTTACCAACCCTCCCCACTTTTTTTTGGTTAATATTAATGCTATACTATTTATTATTTCATTTATTTACTAATAATATTGGGAAATGGCTAGAGGTTTGCCTCCAGATGATGAGATACCTGAGTCTCAAGGGTAAGTATACTTTAATTTTCTCCCATTAATTTATATTGTTAAATCATTTCTATGGATATAATATTAGTCTTCTATTTTACCTCTTAAATTATTTAAATGTGTAGATCTTGCCCACCAAGTTGATGAATCTAACCCCATATTGCATCAAGGACTTATACTATTGTTGATAACATGATAAAACCTTTCAATAAATGTAGGTCCCCCTATGGGTGGTCCTAAACTAATGAGGACTCCTCAAAGGAGGACCCTACCTCAGGATCCTACTGCCCTTCTACTAGTACCCCTCAAACTAGCCTGTCTAAAACCCCCATTAATGACCTCCCATTGAATCTATTTATCCTTAAGCCCAAACTAGTTATTATGGATGAGGCCACCACCATAGAGGTCACCAAGAAGGTAAAATATCTCCTTTATAAATAAATTAAAATAATATATATCAGCTATATATGTTCAATAATAGTTTGCAATAAGTTGGATTGAACCTAGTTAGTCTCATTCAATATTGGAATGCCTTGTACAACCAAGCAAATAGGAATGTCTAATATTTTTTATATTCCAAAAAAGTTAATTATAATCTTATTAATAATCCATTAAAGGTGATGAATACACCCCCCCCCCCAACTTGATATCCCTAGCATGACCCCAATCAATAAAACCCCTCTATAGGTATAGGGATAGAAAAGGCCATGTATAATCCTCTCCCAAGATGATGCTGAAGGGTGTGATAATAGGATGAAGGATAAAGTTTTTAATATCAAGATGGATATACCTAAGAAGATATTTAAAGATGAAAAGGAACCACTGGAGGGTCCCCTCTTATGATCTTTTTTTTTTTTTTTTTTTTCGCCGCCTAAGGGTTTAACTAGGTTTTTTTTTTCTTTTTTGTTTTGGCCTTTGAGGCTTGCTACTCTTTTGTCTAACACTTTTATGGTTCTTGGATCCTTTTAAAACTAGGTTGTTTACTTTATCAAATAAAAAAAATATTAATGTATATATTTATGTTAAAACAAATATATATAAGTATAAAAATTTATATACAAGTAATATATTTGAATTGGTATGTATAGATACTATCCAATATAAAAGATTTTATCCCTTTTAATAAATATCCTTAATATATAATTAATATTTTTTATTAGTATACATTTATTTCCATATAATTTATTTATCACATAATAATAAGGTCTAATTTTGAAAATTTATACCCATAATGGTAAAAACTTGTTCATATTCTTCCTTATTTAGTTTATCTTTTTTGGACAACCATGCTTACCTTGTTCAATATAGTTTAAATAATAATCACTATGTTAATGTGGTGGAGCCTAAAGATGATTATTTATAGGGAGAACCATTATTTAAAGTGACTAATTAGGAGATATTTTGATGATGAAAAACATGAGAATAACCTTAATAGGTTAAATAAGGATTTAATTATTGCTACTTGTTTTAATAAGTATGATTTTATAGACATATTACCTAGATGATATTTAATATTATATATATATAGAGAGAGAGAGTGAGAGAGTTGAGAGAATAAAAAATAGTAATTATTTCTACTTGCTTAAATAAGTATGATTTTATAGACATATTATTATATAGAGGCTCTTTAACCTTATATATATATATATAGAGAGAGAGAGAGAGAGAGAGGGTTGTTTAATTGATTATGAACATTTTAGTGTAGGGTGATATTGATATATACATATATATCAATCTCAAAGAAACTATATTGGATTTATCACATACCACATTGATTAAAAATCCATTACAATTCCCAAAACTTTTGTCAAATAAAAGATGAGTAACACTTATCTATCCACACCATTTTCTCAAGTATGAAAATACACCATAAGTCAACACTAACATAAGCATGATAGGGAAAATACACTACCCAAAACAATCCAATAGGAGCATCCCACACAAGACATGAAAAAGTCACAAACTACACTAAACACAATGAAAAAACTAAGATCAACAAAGGACCAATAACTATACAAGAGGGGCACTACAAAAATCAATGTGGGTGTATGTAATTATCTGAATAGATTTTGAAAACAAGGGAAATTTTTTCAAGTGAGATTATAAGGACAAATTAGGACCATCATAATCAAGGAGGATGTTTATTTCAAAGGAGATGTGACAAGCCAAGATGATAAGGATAAATAGGACCAAAATAGCCAAGGAAAATAGAATCATTGCTGGCATAAAGTTGGATAAAAAGGGGAAAATATCCATAAATGAATGTCTATATTTATTTTGGACAACCCAATGATAAAGTGATAAAATGGTGATAAATGAAAACATAGAGTAGAGTAGGAAAAATAGAAACAATATTAGATGGCCCCAAAAAAAAGAATAGAAACTCAAGGTCCTAAATATAACTAAATTAAAAACTAAAAATATAAGGTAGTGACAAAGATATCATCTTACAATAACTCAAAGATGAAATATGTATTCAAACATGCTAAGTTTAGAGAATAATTTTTAAACACTAACACTTATCACAATGCTAACATGTCTATCTAAAATAATATATAGAAGATGGGAAATATTTGGAAACATATCTATTTATCAAGATTAAATAATGAAGGGAGGTAAAATAGGGTGCCACAAAGGATAAAATATGGTATTTACTAAAAACAAGACAAACTAATAAGTTTGGAAAGACCCAAAATTTTAGACATTGATGGCCCTAGAGAACCTGGCCAAGCAAGCATAAAATAAGGGATATTCCATGAAGTATAAATATCATCCTATAAAGTTTATATTCATGATAATTTAAATGGATCATACCTTCCCATAATGTGTTCTTCATTCCTCAAGACCCCCTATAAAATTATTAGTCTACTACATAAATTAAGTACTTGCATGATAAAGTAGGTGGCACTAATAATATAAATGATAATTCTACCCTGTCTACTAGCGCTATAACCTAATGGACCACATCTCTATCATGAGGCTAAATATGTATTTTGAGATTTAACTAGGATTTTAGGGTCTTTCAAAAAATATAATCATGTCTTTTGGTGTGATCTAAATTTTGATATATATTTTGCCTTTTAAATTTGCACTTTTATTTTAATTTTTAATTTGATATGTTGGATTTTAATTGTTTTGGATTTTTGTATTTTCATCCTCTATATGGATTTGTAAGACCAAAAATGGGTTCTAAATATGAATAACATATAAAAGCTTACACATGGATGCTAAATAAGCTAACCTAGAGTTGAATATGCTTAGATATTCTCAAACTAATATCTTAGAAAAGACTAAAAATTTTAAACTAGCCTTAGTGTGCCCAAAAAGATATGGAGAATAATTAAAATAGAGATGAACATAGAATTATTCAGTTTCCATAATCATAAAAATAATATAAAGTAATATGATATAATTACATACAAGTTTGAGGCTTTTTTCATAAAAGGGTAAAATTTGGATGAGAAACATGTAGATAGACTTGAATATTTTATTCAAATGAGAATATAACTGACTCTAAGAAAAAAAACACTATTCTTAACTATTTATTTATATTTATATGAAACATGGGAGTGGGAGTAAGAGTAAGAGAAAAATGTAGTAATAGGATGGGCATTTATGAGGATGGCCTAGTTGTATTCTAAAGGTCTTACCATGTAACACACAAACTAAAAATATGAGAAACAAAAATAAGTGGGATAAAAATATGAAATGCATAGAGGATATTAGTAATAAATATGTAAATAACTAAAAGGTATAGGGGTAATAAGCATAAGGTCATAAGAATAGTAGAAGTGTAACTATAGAGGATGGGCATTTATAAGGGGGTCTAGTTTTATTCCCCAAGGTCTTACCATGAAACACAAATAAACAATACAAGCAATGTCAAATTAAGTGATCCAAATGTGCTATAAATATGTCATACTATTTAAAAACAAAGTTTTTAAGAGACATAAAATGTGACTTGAAGATGATGCTAAAATAGACCATAAGAAAACCTAAGGTGTAAGTAAATGAAGCTAAACTGTAATGCAAGGCAGTCAGATAAAAAAATACAAGAAACTTTACATAAAATAATATAATATATAAATAAACAAGTGATATGTACATAAAATTAAAAACATGGATAAAAATTAAAACTAATAAGGATAAGTAGCAATCATAATACTTGTTTGAAAATTGAGTGTTAGTTGACACTTTGAAAATGTGTCCTTTGTTAGTTTAAAATCTATAAGTTATATGTCGAAGGGTGTCTTTGATAAGATAAGGACCCCATAAATTTGGGAAATATTTAGCCTACTTTTCATGAGTTTAATCATATTTCAACACTAAATCTCTAACATCAAATTTACTAACTTTGAATTTATTACTATGTTGTTTAAGAGTGTGAGTTTTGCATTACCAATTATGCTAGAGAGTGATCATGTGTCTCTCATCAAGGAGGTTTAAATCCTAAATTAATGTTTCATGGATTTCATCATTGGGGATAATAACATGAACATAAATGTGTAATGAAGGCAACTCTAATTCTAGTGGTAAGATGGCTTCAAATCTGAAGATTAGAGAGAATGGAGTTCTTCTAGTCATAATATTAGATTTATTGCCTAGGTCATGAATTAATATTTAGATAAATGAGAAAATGAATGAAAAATATAACAATATCACCTTTAAATGAAAAATCCATAATGTTGAGATTATATTTTACAAGTGTGGAAACCATAAAATAGAGAAAAACCCCCACACTATATTAAAAGTTTGCAAAAACTAATCTCAATTATACTATCATGAAGAATCCAGGAGAAGAATGGCCTTAGGGCAAGAGATCTTCTAAGATGTAAGAGCCAGACTATATCAAAAATATTATTTTGATTTGTAGTAAGTGTTGAATAATGAGATATGAGAGTTATTTATATAGATCTAAGGATTTCATGAGTAAGCTTTATCATGTATGCCAAATGTCCTAATCCTCTTATAAGTAATGAGGATGTGTGTGCCATGTGAGGGGAGATGTGTACCAAATGTCCTAATCCTCTTACAATTGAGTAGGATGTGTGTTTCATGTGGGGGGGGGGGGAGAAGTTATTTTAGGGTAACTCCCAAATCTAAGGAGTGGAATAGAGAGGTGAGTGATACCTCATAAATCTATAATAAAGTGTATTTGTAAATATAATAAATCAACACACTAATAAGACTTAGGATAAGCCTAAATTACTTAAGGACCTAAATAAGATTAATTTTCTAACACTCCTTCTTAAGCTTAATTTTGGGATATAAAAGTGGAGAAAACCTTTTACAAACAAGAGAGTTGAAATTACATAATACTCCCCATTAATATAATTTTTTTCAAAAGGAATTACAATAGTTTGAGAAAAAAAGAGGATAAGGTGTTGATAAAACTCACAAGTAAAAAAAGTGTGACTATAAATAATCTCCAAGAATCCTCTTTGGATAATGTGATCGATTCACAATAGAACAAAGACACATAAGAAGGAGAAATAGTCCATGAATCCTATAAAATAAATAAGATAACACCAATATTTCAATTTAAGTAACCGTTATGACAAAAAATACAATATACATACATAATGTAATTAAAGTAGATGTACAACAAGAAAAATTTGAGCTAAAGACAACTTCCATTAGAAAGTGTGAAAACCTACATGAAAAATAAGTTAGTCAAAAAGAGTTATAAATAGAGAATACGTCCTTTGAAACAAAAAACAAGGAATGCATGAAATATTGAAATTATCAAAATGGATACAAAGAAGATGTGTTACAAAATATATATGATGTAAATCAATAGAATAAACATCACATAAAGACATTTGATAAAGTGACTATAACCCACACCTATCGTGAAGCCAATGGAGTTGCAGATTGGTTAGCAAACTGCACAGTCCGGACAGGTCAAAAAATGAGGTGGCAGGAAACATTAGAAAAGAAGGTGGAACTGAGGGCACTCATTCTTCATGATACAACTCAAGAAAAGGAGGGAACAATTAGATTTTTATAGTAACATAATGAGTTGGAGAAGTGGTTTCATGGGGAAAGGTCTTCAATAATTAAATAGGAAGGCTCTTGAAAGTGGAAGGCTCTCAAGGATCCCGAATGTGCCCAAACAGAGCCGACTCTCAAATCAAACTGGCAGCAGGTGGGATCATTGTAAAGTTCATAGTGACTGGGCTTCCAAGCAAATGAGTATGGCTTGTGAAAGGAAGGGAGAACCAAGGAAGCAGGAGCCCAAAAACTATGATGAATGGAGAGAGAAACAAGATGTCTGGAGAATCCTATAGAAAGGAAAAGTCATGAATTATATGGAAAAGCTCCATGGGTCAAAACCGCATATCACTACGGCCTTCTTCAAAAATTGGATTGATGAAAGGGTCACATTGCATGGTATCACTATGAACCTTATAGAGGATTTTATAGCAAAGGTTACAGGGATGCCTACGGATGGACTTAAATTCTCCAAGCAGACAAGCATTTCGAATGAGGCCTTTTGTAAGTTCCCCAAGATGGATGTGGAAGAGCAGAAGCTGGTCAAGAATGGAGATTTCTATGAATTGGAACAGATTAAGGGGATATGGAGGGATGTCTTATGCTGTATAAGGGAGTATTTCATCCTAGACGGAAGGAGCAAGAGAGTGCATAAATTCCACTTTGTCTTCCTTAATCATTTCAGGCACAAGGTAAGACTGTCTTTTCCCTTTTACTTGCGTTATTCTTTGGTCCAAAGTTTATTTGCTCATAGGAAGAAGGAAATGTGTCCTATCCTGAATGAAGGCCTAATTATGTTAATCAAAGGCTACTGTAAGAATAAAGCTATGGTTAAGAACCCTAACCAGGGGAAAAATCAGGAGTCTGGGAGCAGAAAGAGTGAAACCGTAAAAGGGAAAGACAAAATCAAATTCCCTAGCGCCAATAATTAGAATGTAGAAGAAGATACAGAGCGGGAGAGAATTGATAAACCCAGGGAGGAAATTTGGTGGAAGAAGAAGGAACTGAAAGCTGGAATACAAATTCAAATGAGGATGAAGAATGTCAAGAGAAGAATGAGAAAGAAGGAGTTAGCAAAGAGGAGGAATATGAAAATAGTAAGGAAGAAACTGAGGAAAATCAGAATATGTCAGAGGAAGATATTGTCCAAGATGGCCCAGTTGAGGACCCTGTTTCAAGAAATGAAAAGGAAAATACAGTTCAGGATGACAATCAAGAAATGGACATGGAAATTCAAACTGGAACCAAAGAACAGTATCAAAGGGGCCGAGAGGATCACTTTGAAGAAGGTGGGAACAGTCCCAATAAGAATACTGAGGAATGGAGAGAGAAGGGGTAGAACAATGGTATGCACACACCTATGAGTTGGGTTAATTGCAAAGTAGAGGCTTCTCTCCAATTTGATTCTTGGATGTGTAAGGAGATTGAGGATCTCAAAAGGAAAGTGGAAATTATGGAAGATAACCAGAAAGCTGCATGGAACAAAATTAACATCATGGAAAAAAAGATAAGAGATATCCCCGTCAAGCTCAAAGATTACGAGAATAACCTTCGGGAACTCATTAAGGAGAACATAAAAAAAAATGGAGGAAGTAACGTCCAATATTTGTCCTATAGCTGTCAATATTGGAAAAAGAGTAAACGAGGAGACCAAATCCTTGGAGGGGCCTAGAAAAATGATGAGACAAAGCTCTAGAAAGAAGGCTACACAAGAGGGAGCCAAGTTGGCGGCAACTACTACTCAGGATACTACTATTGTGAAAGGTAAAGAAACAGTGAAAATGATTTTGAAACTGGAAGAATAGTCGGGTTCTTCTTGTTGGTTATGTTTTATGGTCCTGTTCTCTGGTTCCTTTTTGTTATCTTCTGTCTATGGTGCAGCTAGATCTTTGTTAATCTAGGTTTTGACCGATGGTCTCTCTGGTGGTTTTAGGTCCATATAAAACCTATTTTTGCTACTTCTCTGTAGTAGTTTTTAGGTTCTGCCTGTGGTCGTTGAGGCTTTATCTTTCTTTCTTTGTACTTGGGTTTTGGGGTCCCTTCAAAACTTGATTTTACCTTAATCTAAAACATCACATAAAGACATATAAAAGTCTCTATAAGGTCCATGATTTTTAAGAATATAAGGATTTTTTACCTTAAAATTAGGTGTTTTAGTTGGTTTTCAATAATGAAAAGTGTTATGAGTGGATTTACCACAAAATTTATATAGATGTAATTTTTAATATGTAGAGATACAATGCCCATGTTTTCCATAATGTGCACAAAGTTTATCATTTTTAAGAAAATCATGAGCATTCCAAGCATTATAATCAAAATAATTTGTAAAATAAGTCCTTCAATGAGGTGGAAAATATGATTAAAAATTCATAATAAAATTAGGTTAACATTAAAACTAATACCTTTACAATTTTCATTGAAAGTAGGAAAAATAGGTTCAAGAATACATGTTTCACACTTACTAATCCCATCATCTAAGTAACCCATATTTTTCATGATTTTTAACTTAGGGTTGGTATAAGGAGTGTTTTCATGAGTTTGAGTTTGTTTAGGATCACAATAAAGTTCACCATTAGAGCCATTAACATGTGGAAAAGACAAATTTAACATTTAAAGCATCAAAATATTATTGCATGGTCATCATTTTCTCATTAAAAACACATTGTAAATTATTATAAGTATCATTTTGACATGTAATTTGGTGTTTAAGATCAAAAATATCATCATTTTGAAAGAAAATTTTAGCTTTAAAATTATTAAATGCTAATAACATGATAATTTTGAGATCCATTCAATAAAAACTTTAAAATTTATTTTAATTGGAAAAATCCTTAAAAAGTGTGAGAGAATTTAAATTTTAAATGTAAATTCTCACCAAAATACCAAAATAATTTTTATTATGATTTAAAAAATAATATAATATATTAATCAAAAAATAAAGGATGAATCAATTTAAAAGGACAATAGTAAAATAATGAATCTCCGTTATATCAAAGAAACACCTTTTTGTTTTAATTTTTCACGTAGAAGACAAAATAACATAAAAAAGACTATGAATTAAATATTCATAAGGTTTGTTTCACTTACTTTTTTAAAATGATTTTAAGTTGACTTTATCTTTTGTTTTAAATAAACAAGCTAAAATAATGACAAGGCAATTAAAGATAAGATTCCAAACTAAAAAATGTATAACTATAATGATTTGATTCCTTGTAAAAAAAAGGAAAAAATGAGTTATACTTAAACACTTTTAAAGTGTCTTTTGGGTTGAACTATACATTAAAAACATGTATTGTGATATGCATGAAATTTATTTCAAGTAATGATAAAAAAGAGATGAAACTCCACATGCACTATGTTTTTTGTCTTTTGTGTTTTACTATAGTTTGGAACTTGAGCACTCAAAATACCATAACGTCTCTTTTGAGAATGGATCACCAATACCATAACACCACATATTACTCAATGAGAATAAAATAGAAGAATCAATAGTAGTAATATGCTAATTTGAATAGGATTCTTTGAAATTTTGAATATGCTTCCAATAAACCTAAAATGTTTTAATTAAAATGTGTTAACTCTTAGAAAAGAGAGAATCCACCGTCAGTAACAAAACTTAACTCATAGGAAAAAAATTTAATGAAATTATTTTAGAAATAATGATTATGTATGTATTTTGATTGAATTTTAAAAAAACAAAATGTTATAAGGACACCAAGGAAAATAAATCCAAGATTATTAGTAAAGGCATTATGCCTTAGTTAGACAAAAAAAATTTAACCATTGTAACCTTAAATTAAAAAAATGTTACTTGAGAATAATAACTACCATTACATAATCATAATACTACGTATCAAATATTGAGAATAGAATTATTACCTCATTACATAATGCATTTAAGATTCTTGTAAAAAAATAAATTTCAAAAATGTGAATGCTAATAAGATACTAATATAAAAAAGTATATCCCTCGTAATTGGTTTTACCATTAAACCCAAATGAAGAAACTAAAAATTTCAAATGGGGAACCTCATGCAAGTATCAAAGATCCATTAGTTAAAACTTGAGTAAACTGTAGACTTGAATACCATAGAAGTATTCCTTGAAGAAAAATATAAAATACCACAAAGGGAAACCAAGAATATGAATGAAAAGGTTATAAGCAAATAGGTACTATAAAAAATGGAAAAAAACCATGAAGAACTTGAATGAGGGAAAATAAAAAAGTGTAATGCTAGAAGAATAATGCAAAGATCACTATGTTTAGATGCTTAAACCACCTCAAAGAAGATGCCAAACTAGAATATAGTTAGTATCTAAAACACTAAACGTCAAAAACATATTAAAGCTCATAATATGAGAAATCAAAATGATAAACAGAGAACCAATTGAATTACCAAGATGCAGCTAAGTGATATGCTTTAGCATATACGTAGATGAAAATTCCAAAGAGGGGAATAAAATAAATCAAAATTTATTTAAAACACCTATACAACTAAAATTAAAGACATTACTATGAATTTCTAAGAACTAAAAATGCCTCCAAAAATATGAATGGAAACCAATAATATCATGAAAAGGTTATAAGAAAACAAGTACTACAAAAAATGGAAAAAAACATGAAGAACCTGAATGAGGGAAAATAAGAAAGTGTAATTCTATAATAATAATGCAAAGATTACTATGTTTAGATGCTTAAAATTCCTCAAATAAGATGCCAAACTAAAATATAGTTAGTATCTAAAACACCAAAAATCAAAAATATATTAAAGCTCATAATATGATAAATCAAAATGATAAACAAAGAACCAGTTGAATTACCAAGATGCAACTAAGTGATATGAATTAGCATACATTCAAATGAAAATTTCAAAAAGAGGAATAAAATAAATCAAATTTTATTTAAAACCCCTAGAAAAATAAAATTAAATACATTATTATGAATTTTTAAGATCTAAAAATGCCACCAAAAATATGAATGGAAACCAAGAATATGAATGAAAAGGTTATAAGAAAATAGGTACTACAAAAAATTGAAAAAAACATGAAGAACCTGAATGAGGGAAAATAAGAAAGTGTAATGCTAGAATAATAATGCAAAGATTACTATTTCTAGATGCTTAAAATGCCTCAAAGAAGATGCCAAACTAAAATATGGTTAGTATCTAAAACACTAAACATAAAAAATATATTAAAGCTCATAATATGATAAATCAAAATGACAAATAGAGAACTAGTTGAATTACCAAGATATAGCTAAGTGATATGCATTAGCATACATGCAAATGAAAATTCCAAAGAGAGGAATAAAATAAATCAAAATTTATTTAAAACACCTAGACAAATAAAATTAAAGACATTACTATGAATTTATAAGAACTAAAAATGCCACCAAAAATATGAAAGGCAACCAAGAATATGAATGAAAAGGTTATAAGAAAATAGGTACTACAAAAAATTGAAAAAAACATGAAGAACCTGAATGAGGGAAAATAAGAAAGTGTAATGCTAGAATAATAATGTAAATATTACTGTGTTTAGATGCTTAAAATGCCTCAAAGAAGATGACAAACTAAAATATAGTTAGTATCTAAAACACCAGACATCAAAAATATATTAAAGCTCATAATATGAGAAATCAAAATGACAAACAGAGAAACAATTGAATTACCAAGATGTAGCTAAGTGATATTCATTAGCATACATGTAGATGAAAATTCCAAAGAGAGGAATAAAATAATTCAAAATTTATTTAAAACACCTAGACAAATAAAATTAAAGACATTACTATGAATTTCTAAAAACTAAAAATGCCATGAAAAATATGAATGGCAACCAAGAATATGAATGAAAAGGTTAAAAGCAAACAGGTACTGTAAAAAATGGAAAAAAAAACATGAAGAACCTGAATGAGGTAAAATAAGAAAGTGTAATGCTAGAATAATAATACAAAGATTACTATGTTTAGATGCTTAAAATACCTCAAAGAAGATGACAAACTAAAATATAGTTAGTATCTAAAACACCAAACATCAAAAATATATTAAATCTCATAATATGAGAAATTAAAATGACAAATATAGAACCAATTGAATCACCAAGATGTATCTAAGTGATATGCATTAGCATACATGTAGATGAAAATTCCAAAGAGAGGAAAAAAATAAATCAAAATTTATTTAAAACACCTAGCCAAATAAAATAAAGACATTACTATGAATTTCTAATAACTAAAAATGCCACAAAAAATATGAATGGAAATGAATAATATGAATGAAAAGGTTATAAGCAAAAAAGTACTGAAAACAATGGAAAAAACAAACATGAAGAACTTGAATGAGGGAAAATAAGAAAGTGTAATGCTAGGATAATAATGCAAAGATTACTATGTTTATATGCTTAAAACACCTCAAAGAATATTCCAAAATAAATTATAGTTAGTATCTAAAACACCAAACATCAAAAATATATTAAAGCTCATAATATGAGAAATAAAAATGACAATTAGAGAACCAATTGAATTACCAAGATGCAGCTAAGTGATATGTATTAGCATACATGCAGATGAAAATTCCAAAGAGAGGAATAAAATAAATCAAAATTTATTTAGAACACCTAGAAAAATAAAACTAAATACATTACTATGAATTTATAAGAACTAAAAATTCCACCAAAAATATGAATGGCAACCAAGAATATGAATAAAAAGGTTATAAGCAAACAAGTAATGCAAAAAATGGAAAAAAACATAAAGAAATTGAATGAGGGAAAATAAGAAAGTGTAATGCTAGAATAATAATGAAAATAATACTATGTTTAGATGCTTAAAATTCCTCAAAGAATATGCCAAAATAAAATATAGTTAGTAGCTGAAACACCAAACATCAAAAATATATTAAATATCATAATATGAGAAATCAAAATGACAAACAGAGAACCAATTGAATTACCAAGATGCAGCTAAGTGATATGCATTAGCATACATACAGATGAAAATTCCAAAGAAAGGAATAAAATAAATAAAAATATATTTAAAACACCTAGCCAAATAAAATTAAAGAAATTACTATCAATTTCTAAGAACTAAAAATGCCACCAAAAACACATATTGAAATAGAGTAGAAAGACCCTTTGAATGCCACACAAGGGGAATGAGTCATAAATGAGAAAATTTAAACAATGGTAAGAATCATATAAAGACACAAATTTGATATAATAAAAATAAATAATGGAAGAAATAAATTTTGAGCTATCTCAGACCTTCCAAGAGAAGAATATGACAAAAAACTAGTAGGATTAAAATTTTAATATCATGGAAAAAATATTAAAAAATAATATTTTTGCATCTCATCCACCCAAAACTTGTGTAGGCTTATATGTTAATGTTAATACAAAAATTCTTTGATACCATATCATATTTTTTTCTAGGTCATGAATTAACATTGAGATAAATTAGTAAATGAATACAAAGTAATATCACCTTGAAATAAACAAGCCATAAAGTTGAGATGAGAGATGAAAAGTGGGGAAATAATTGAACATAAAAAAAACCACACTATAATTGAAATATTTCAATAATAAATATCTAATTACAATATCATGAATAAGCTATGAGAATAATGGCCTTAGGTTAATAGTCAAAGATGCAAGATCAAAACTAGATCAACAAGATTGTATTAAGTTGTTGTAAGTGTTGAAGAATGGGATATGAGAGATCTTTATATAGAGATAAGAGAGAAAAAGAGTTATATGATCAAGATTCATCATGTGTTCCAAATTTCATAATCCTCTTACAAGTGATGAGGGTGTGTGTGTCATGTGGGAGGAGGAGTTACTTGAGAGAGTAACTCCCAAATCTAACAAGTAAACTAGAGAGGTGAGTGACACCTAATAAAGATATAATAAAGTGAATTTATAAATATAATAAATGCACACATTAACAACACTTAGGATAACTTTAAATTATTAAAGGAACGACCCAAATAATGTTAATTCTCTAACATAGTGTGAATATTAGTGTGGTAATTCTAAAGCACATGATAGAGATTTAGATGCAAATCAATGCGGGAATATGTAATAGTATTATATAAAATATTCTTAACGATATTTTTGGCTACTTCATCTTGGCCATTTCACTAATGATGATTATGAGTGGAAATTTTGTGTTTAATTTTAAACTTTGAGAAAAGCTTCTTCATGTCTATTTTTTTAAATTCCTGCCATTATCAGATGATGGGAATTATAAATAAAAAATGATTTAGCTGTGGATGAATTTGGAGATGATAAAACCAATAAAATTATTAATGGGCATAGTTTATAATCACATGGTAAATTACTTGGTAGTAGTGATTATAAAAACATGGCCATCTTGTGATTAAGGCAACTTGATGAGGAAATCTAATCCCTACATAGAGAATGGCCAAAGAAATTCAAGTTTGAAGCTAGGATGGAGGAGAGTGAATAAGATCATTGTATAATTTACAATGATTATAGTTATTAACAAAATTTATGGCATATTTTTCATGTGTGGGCCAATATTAACCCATGTATAGGCATTTTCAAGCTATATTTTGTTTACTACAATGACCTCTATAAATTCCCCCATGTGATATCTCAAGAAGAGGAGGGACCTCATATTCAATAACACATTAGATTAGGATGATTTTAAAGTTACTATAGTAAAATATATTCTACTTAAGGACAAACTTTAAGGCTTTCTTTCTAATTTTATCCTTTTCACAAGTCACCTTCATCAAGAAAATTTTAATTTTCTATAAATTGGATGATGTTTACATACCAAAGGATTTATCAAGTTGTGATAGTATCAATAGGGAAAATAAGGGAATCATTACTAGGTGATGTGGTACATTAGGATTGCCAAAAGTGGATAAGTAATTTTTATCATGCAATGCATTATGTGGGTGAAAAAAGGGATCCAAAGAGGTAAGAGAATCAATTATAGAATTTTTTCTAGTGAGATTGCCTGGATCATGAAAGATAAAAATTATTTGGCAAGATTTGTATAAAATTCATGATATGATTTTAAGTTATCACTTTTCACTAGTAAATGCCACTTATTTGGAAACATATAAGCTGATAATAACCTAAAGCATGGAAATATGGAAAATTGAGGTCGGTGGTTGTAACCATACCAAATATAAGAGATTTGTATTCAACCATATTATTAGTGACATCAAATTCTATTATAAAATAAAGAGGAATAATCTTGTGAAAAGGACCAGAAATGACACATCTTATCTAGGCTCCTTACAATCACTTGGCTTCATCAAAATGGAGTGTCGAACTGTCCTCATGCAATTCAATAGTAACTTCAAGGTGTTCATGATATTCAATTACTTTGGAAAATTTTAGTTTATCTATTTGAATTTAAATTTATTTGATGGATTCTCCCTTAAGATAAATTATGAATATTTTAAATAAATATTTAAGGGTAATGGATTGATCAACATATTCATTGGTAAGGGTATCCTAGTTATGTCATTGCACAGGAATAGGTGCAAGGATAAGGTGATCAGAAATCACTTTTCCCTTGACTATTTTTTTGGGTGATTATCCTATTTAAAACTCCATAAATAAATTAATCCATTTTTTTATTTTAACACCAAGAAAAAAATCCTTAGAGAGGAAGTATTAATTGGGATCTAAATAGATAATTAAATACATAATCTAATAAATCATATAATACCAAAAGTTTTTGGATTTAAAATAGATGGCAAGAAAATCACACTCAAACTTTTTGTATCAAGTCTCATAATCAATAAAAGTATGGATAACATAGTAAATAGCATATTCTTTATTGAATTCATATAGTTGTGCAATCATTTCCCCAACTAAGATGATGATATAATACATATACAAGATTAGAGGGTGATCATTATATGAAGATCATAAATTATAGGGTTACAATAAATATTTCTTTATGTTAATAAAAACTATTTTATGAAGTCTTAATAATCCTTTTTTGAACTTGGAAATGCACACTCTTGCCTTAGCAAGAATCACCCTTTTCTTTGTCTTAAAGTTGTTTTATATTTGAATAGTGGGAGCCTAAATTTTTCTAATGAATTTCATTTTGAAGTGTTGTTGATTAGTTTCTTTGTTATTATAACACTTTCTAATCAAAGTGTTCAATCTTGATTATTCATGACCTAGGAGGCTTTTGAGGTATTTCACTTTGGTAACATAGGAAATGTTTTTTTCCATGCGTCATTCTCTTATGAACTTCATTATACAAAATTTTATGAGATTGGGACTGATTATTTTAAATATTTTCCACTCCTTCTTGGTCCCTAGTATTCATCCTTTAATCCATCCATATCCTCCACTCTTCCATATCCTCTTCAAATTAATCATCATGGAATTTTATCTATTTATATAAAAGCATGGATCCTCAAGAGCACTGCTTCCTATATATCATAATTTTTCTCTATTACCCATAGCCTTCTTCCTCTTTATACCTAATTATCTAGGTCATATTTATTTATTATTTTCTCCTTCCTTCCATTGTGTCCATCCATTTCCCTCTTTAACTTTGGATCCAACCACTTTATTTTTTATCCCCTTATTTTTTTATTTTTTCTAAATCTTCTTCTTTTACTCTCACTTCCCCTCCTCCTTATCTCATGAACTTCTTACCTTAAAAAGGTTTGTTTGCCTTTGGTTTTACCACCGCCCACTCTAAAACCTCTTTTTAATCCCTCCCCATAAATTCCTTCTCCCCTTAATTTTTATAACCCTAATCAATCATTTTCCCCTCTAATTTATATTCCCCTTAATAGGTCACATTCCCATTCTCTTATTCCTTCCCATATTATTTCTCTTTTTTCTCCTCCCCCTCTTCCTTTATTTATCCCTCCATTGGTCCCCTTTGTCTCCCCTTCTCAAGTAAACCTTCCTTAATTTTTCCCTACTTTTTATTCTTGGTTATTCATCTCCTCCAACCTCCCCTTCTACTACCTCACCTATTTCCTTCTCCTCTATCTCATTTTAACTATTTTAGTTATCCTTTTTTTGACTCCCCAAAATCAAACTTTGGATGGTGTCTCTGATTCCTTAGATTCTAGTTATTTTCCCTATTCTCAAATTCTATATCCAACCCATCTTGGTATCTCTCAATAAAATATATGTGTATCATCCCCTAATGTATAGAAATGTATGAAATACAAAGGTATAAATCTTTCCTCACTAAATTCAAAGATAATCTTGAAGATTTTGGCCTTAAATAACATAAAACTATTAAAGAATAATTTATAAATCAAAGGGGTGAGAGTCCTTCATTAGTAAAATAAGGTGTCATTCTTGGAATATCATAGAGATGAAGGTATATAAAAAAAAATTGTTAAACACTATCTACAATTAAATAGACCACATATTGTCTTCCTCAAAGAAACCAAATGTTAGTAATAAAACTCTATTCTTTTTTCAAGGATAAATGACTCTTATAGGATGTCATTAGAGCCAATGTGTATGGTGCCTTATGTAGTTTATGTTTTTTAATGAATCCATGTGTATCCAAATTTAATTGGATATAAGTTAAAATAAATTGGATGTGTTTTCATATAAAAAAAACTATAAGCTATAATGAGGATTTCTAATCCTATATTTTTAATGTCTATGGCTCCAAATATTCAACTCCTAAAAAATAAACTTGGGAATAACTTAAACTATTACTAAACTTATAATCTCATTACAATATTATACTTGGAGGGACTTTAATTTAGTGTTTTCCTTAGCATATAAGAGTGAAGGATGAAAAATAATTCTACAGTATCATAAATATTTCTCATCCTTTGTGTCTTATTGAAATTTGACTAATATTCATCCAAAATAAAGAATATTATTATGTATTAATAGATGACCATGATTTTTCAATATTTTAAAAAGGATTCACAAATTCATAATTTATATGTTTTGGTTTGAATGTCAATGGATGGTATAGTCTATAATCCTCAATATTTATATCTCAAACTACTTTTCAATATGGTTGGATATAAGCAAAGATGGTGGCCCCCTTAGGTGTCTATTTGAATTTATAAAAATCTCTTAGAGATCCACATTTTCCTAAATTATTTAAAGAATGTTTGAATATCTATCCAAAAACATCAGTCTCCAAAGGATTTTCCTTTGACCAAACTTAGATATCTAAAAAGTTGTATTAAATATTAGAATCATAATTCCTTAAGGAACATGTTTTTTCAAAATGCACAATTAGAAGAATATTTTTCCTTTCTCAACTCTCAAATTCAACTTCCATGTCTCATTTATTCATAACTTGAAAGATAAAAATGTTTAGTTAATTTGAGCTACTGAGATCTATGCCATAGAGAAAATCTACTAGAAGCAAAAATAAAGAGAGACTTGGTTGGGTGCAAGTGATACAAATAAAAAATAAATCATCAATCCATAATTTATAAAATACATATCAATAGGATTAGTTAAATATGGGACCCTAGAGATGTATTGTTGGAATAACTAGAAGACATATGAGTTGAAGCAATATCCTTCTTTCAAAATATATTACAAATACCAAATAAAACACATGAAGATAATATTGAGGTATTCATAGATAACATTTTGCCACTAGTCTCTTAGTAACAAAATGAAAAACTTATATAACCCTTTTCTCTTAAGGAAATCAGAGGGTGTTTTCTCAATATAAGGAGATAAAACCCCTGACCTTGATAGTTTCCCTGCAACTTTATTCCATTTATTTTTGGAGCTAGTGGAAAGATAAATTATAATACTTAATGAGGCTATACACTTGAATAAAATATTAAAATATCTGAGCTACACATTTATCATAATCATCCAAAAGTAATAAAAAACTATTTATTTTTATGATTTCATATCAATTGCATTATACAACGTAAACTCTATAAAATAATAATAAAGGCCATTGTATTAATATTTAATTTCATGTTTCCTTCACTCATTTTCTAATAGTAAGGTGGTTTTATTGAATGGAAATAAATTATAGACAAATTAATAATTTTCCATGAAGACATGCACTCACTTTCCATATCAAAATCTAAAGGCATTGTAATCAAATTGGACATAAACAAAGTGTATGATAGGTTTAATTTGATTTCCTATAAAAAAAATCCTTATGAATTATGGTTATAGTAAGGAATGGTGTTCTTTAATATTGAGATATATTTATAGTGATTTATTATTAGTTATTATCAATGGAATCCCTATAAGATTATTCTCAATTTTTAGGGGACTTAGACAAGGAGATCTAATTTCTCTCTTCTTGTTAATCCAAATGATAAAATCACTTACCTAAACCTTAAAAACAACCATGAATTATGGAAAAATGGATGGTATTAATATTTTAAAAATATCTTGAGCCATATCACACCTTTTATTTATAGATTAGACATTGATCTTGGGACAATATAGATGTTGGGAGGCATGAAATTTTAATCATTTTTATAATCTTATACATCAATTTCATGGTAGGAAATTAATTCATAAAAATCTAGGGTATTATTATTAAATTATTAAATTCATCTTCAATAAATTTTCTCTCATATTCTAGGCTTTAAAATTGGGCACCTCTCTATAAAATATCTCATGGTCTCATTCTTCATTGGATAAATAAGGAGACATTAATGTGATAATCTAGTACAAATTATTGATTCAATGTTATCCTTATGGAAAGGTCAATGAATTATTCTAGCTAAAATAATATTATTTCTAAAATTTATTCTTCAATCACTCCGCACTTAACTTCTATAAATATGGGAAATTCTATAAAATGTTCCATATCTATTTAAACAAGGAAATGAAAAAACTTCTTTGGTCAAGAACTTCATAAATAAGAATATCCCTCCCATTAAATGGATGAAATATTGTTTTCTATAATGAATGGAACACAGGAATATGTTGGATCTAAAAATTCACATAACACATCATTATGATCTAAAATCCCTTGGATGAATTTCTTAGACTCAAATCAGCTTTGGATCAGAGTGATATAAGCTAATTATATTTATTCAATGACTGAAGAAAATAATTTTATAGCTTACAACCTATATAATGGGTGTCATATATGGAACTTTATATGTTATTATATAGATTTTATCACACAAATATTAAAATGAGAAGTATAACTAGGATAAAATATTATATTTTGGAATTAATCATGATCGAGGTTCCCAAAAATTACTACTTCAAAAAAATTATAAACTAGAAACCTGACTACTAATAAATGGGGTTCTAAACTCTCTAACTATCTTTGTCCCTCAGAGAGTTATAGTTGGTTTCCTTATAGAATGAAATATCTGTCTACCCTAAATTACCTACAAGAAAAAGTGAACTTGTTAAATTTATGCCTCCTCTCAAGACCTCTCCCTAATATAAGAAAAGATAATACATTTAAATGGAATACTTCTCCATGTGCATATGTCGTCAAAATAGGTTAATCATTATTGTCTCTCAAATAAGGATTTTTGTCCCTATATAATTGTACTATCCATCATATTTTGGATTATTATAATTTACCTAAAGTGGATATTTTCCCTATATTGATGGCCTCAACATGGTTCTATCCTATGAATATTTAATAAAAATATGTTTTAATGGACCAAATAGATGCCCTTTATATGAGGAACAAGAGGAAACAATGGATAATATATAATTACATGATCATTTTTAGGTAAAAAATGGTTATGGTTATTAAAAAAACTCTATTTTCATTGGGTGTTTCCAAAAATATTATGGGAACTCATTGAGGATGTAATTACCCTTATTATGTTATTCTCAGTCTACTTTTTTCTTCATCACCTATGTTGGTGTTATGGAGTATTTGGTTATAAATAGACATAAATATTTTTAGTAAAGAAGCATTATCATGGAGAATATGCATGAACATAATGGAATTATCCATGTCATACTAGGTAACAACAATCCATACATCTTAAAAGACCTCAAAATCTTATAAACATTGAAATCCAAAATGAATATCCCTTAATTTCCTGGTATCTATTCAATGAGGTTAATAATTACAAACCCAAAAATTAAATAATTTATTGGATGCCCCCAAATAAATAATGGATTAATTTAAAATTTTAAAAATTAATCAAACTAAATCTAGGTGTTTTAGGTTTTGATGTATTGATTAAAACTTGTACATATCAATTTATTGTAGTTGTACCTACCTTTCTTCCTCAAGTAACCAACAACAAGGTAGAGATTAAATGTCTTCTAGAAGATTTATTTGGAAAGAGATAAATCATTAATTAAACTATAGATATAACGGTATTATATTTTATATATTCATGCCTTTTACAATCATTTCATGCCTAATTGGAGTTTTAACTACTTTCTTTGGCCTAGATACTAGGTTATCTCCTTTTTCACTAAGTGTCAACTAAATATTGTCTACGAGAAGAAAATAAAGTAATTAACCTAATTTTAAATTTTATAATTGAATTAAAATCACTAATTTTGGATATTGATAATATCTTCAAGAAATTATAAATTATGACATCAACAAATTCAAACTAGACACTTGCAGAATTTAATGTGTAAAGGCATTGAGAAGTTTTTGAGTCTATCAATGGGTGATTTAATCTTATTCAACTCAATTAAATATATGAATTAATCATTATTAATATTATTATAAATTATATATCTTTTTAAATAACTAAAATTATTTTAAAACTTATAACATAGACACTTTTATAACTTCTTTCACTTACTCTTCCACAACTTATTTTGATTCATCTTCATCAACTTCTTCTATAGAGATATCACCATGATATATATATGAATAATGAAATTTAATATATATATATATATATATATATATATATATATATTATATATTATAACATAGATACTTGAAATTATTATTAAACTTTACTTCTTACATCTTATTCTTCTACTTTTGTATTTTATTCTACATCTATTTCCACAAATTTATCTATAACTTTTTCTCCAAACCCAGACTACATGCAGAAGGTGAGGAAATAGATTTGATAAATGGTTAGAGTTACACACGAATAGTGCATTATATCATTCAGGTAAGATGATATATACATATTGAGTTTTGATCTCCTATTAATAAGGAGTCACCCTTATCACAAAAATCACATATCTTCAATACTTCCCATCTAATCTAGGTGAGTTATTATAACTCATGTACAATATATTCTTATTCAAGCTATTCTTAATATCACACTAATAATAAAATTAATTTGACATACTAAAAAAAGATTATTTCCAACATTCCCCCTTAGTATAAACATGGATATAAAGTAACAAATGATAATTGGAATGAACATGTGTTTGATACACAAATTGATTATGGAACACATCTACAAAGAATTGGGACTCATCTACCAATTCATGGTAACACATCAATCAAACTAATCAAAATAAGTGGGAATGACCCTCTTACAATCCTTATTAAGATTACATTTTTATATAGTAATAACATCCACATTATTTTTACTAACATACTGTTGACCCAATTTTGCCCCTCAGGCAAAATCTCGATCACCTCCTACACCTGCTTCGCAGGCCCAGTCATTTCAGGTTGCAAGGTCCACTTTCAGGTCTTGACAGCGCCGTTGCAGAGAATAGGCAGCGAAGGACAGAGTCTTCAGATGTCCGCAAGAGAAGAAAGGGGGAAAAAATGAAGTTTCGACACTTAGTCAAAAAAAGAGAGGCAGAAAAAATGCAGAGGGCGGCAGAATCGCCGCCCACTACAAGGGCGGGTAAAACGAGCCCATCTACTAAGAAAATGCAGAGGGCAGTGATTTCACCGCCCACAACACAAAGAAAAGCAAAGACATCAGCCGACGTCGACAATACTGCCGTCGTCGACACCTTAGAAAGACCGACGTTGGCAGAACCGCCGACGTCGGCAGCACAAGGGCAGGCACAAAAAACAAGAAAGCCCGCACCAAGGCGGTGAATTGAAAAACCCCGCCCCATGGCGGTGAAATGAAGAACCCCACCCCATGGCGGTGAAATGGAAAACCCCGCCCCATGGCGGGGAAAGGGAAATTGCCGCGCAGAGTATAACTATACCGACGTCGGCAGCCTAATTTAACCGACGTCGGCAAGATTGCCGCCGTCGGCAGCTTATCGGCCGACGTCGGCAGGTATTCCTACATGAAGTTCATGCAAAGGGCGGCAAAATCGCCACCCACTATAAGGGCGGCAAAATTCCCCTGCAGTGCACAAGAAAAAACCCACCCAGCCACCAAAGGAGAAGACCAGCACACAAAACGAGGCAACCAGCATGGTCTTGGCAGACTTGTGACGTCATCAATAGTGTTTTTCACACTTTTCAATGAGACTTCTCTTGGCTCTTCTGCTATAAATACAAGGACTTAGTCATTTTTGAAGGATCTTCCTGACTTTTGTAAAGAGCACTGCTCTGCAAATTTCCCACCTGAATCAATAAAAATATAGTTTTTACCTCCATCTTAGATTGATTTGCTGTGTATGCCCTGAGTATCATCTGTGTTTAGTCATTATCTTTCATGCTTTCACAGGTAATACCAACAGACCAGCTATCTGCAGGGACTGGTTCTATAGCTGAAAGGAGAAGAGCAATACTTGAGAAGGACAGAACAGAGTAAGTTGCTTTCAAGTATGCATTCCACAGCACCTCGGTAAACCTCTGTGACATATTTTCCATTATAGCCTCCCCCTTTGTGTTAGCAGCCTGATCCCTCTACCAGATGTGTAGAGTATACGTGCATTTCCCCTGATTCTGAGAGTGGATCTGGAAGGTCACTCATGTTTTTGGTGTATCACCTCTTTTAGAGTAGGCTGTTTGTTTTCAAGCTTTTCTCTCTCTTTCCCCCCCCCAAGTGTATACCTATATATCTATATTTTGCATTACCTGAAACAAACAAGATACATCAGAGGGAACTAGCCCATATCTAGAGACTCTCCTCTCCTGCTTCACCGTCCCACAGGCGAGAGAGGGGTTTCCATGTTGCGGGGAGAGGGCAGGAATCCGTGTTCCTGCCGCTGGGTGCACTTTCCAGCGTCAACAGTTCTGGCACGCCCGGTGGGACTGCAATTTTATCAAGTTCTAACACAGTAGTATTTCAGGATTGATGTTGGTCCTGCTACAGTGATTTTCAAAGATTTCCAGCATCTGGCGACTCCACTGGTAAGAGCTCAGTTCTTTTTTTTTTTAAAAAGCCCAGTTACTTAGCTTATATGCCAAAAGTTACCACCAGGTCAGCTTCAAGAAGGGTCCCCTTTGAGTTCGTTGAACTACCTTTAAACTCCGCTAAAAGACTCAGGTTTGGAAGAACTCACCCTTATCCACTGATAAATCCTCCTAGACCTGTTGCTAGGAACACCAACCCAGCTCAGCCACAAATACAACCTGTTCCAGCCATGGCCTTGCCTTTTGCAGCTTTTCGTGGTGAAAGCCCTTTAAACCTCCCACGCTATGATCCGATCCCCGGAACAGCTCTAAAAAATGTGCCCTTTTTTGATGGAGTGGGACCTATTACAGTTGTTGAGCATATAAAAAATATTGCCAACCTTTGCAATATTCATAATATAACAGAAGAAAATATTGCCATCAGACTGTTAGCCTTGTCTCTGAAAGGGAAAGCTCTCGACTGGTACGGCACCTTGCCTGTGGATTCCATACATTCTTGGAATGAATTGGGCACTCGTTTAACTGATCGTTTTGGGGAAAAAAGTGATGGCCTCTCTCTTGCTGAGCAGCTGACAACTATAAAAAGAGCTCCGCATGAATATATGCAGGACTTCAATATGCGGTTTCAAAAGACTTGGGATAGAATTCCCATCCTGGTAAGGCCGACCCCCAGCTACGCTTTCTTATACTATCTAAAAGCATTAAATAGTGACATTGCTATGATGATTCAATCTATGGGGGGACACATACTGCCCGCTGCGTATGACATAGCCATTGCGGCCGAAAATTGCTTGATTCAAGCTGGAAAAATCGCCCCTAGACCTCACATGCCACTTTTCCCAGAACCGCTGCCCCCAATTCAAGCAATCTCTCCTACAATTGCCCCCTACCTGTCATTGAAAAGCCAACTGCTGTTCCATCCAATGAATTAAGTGAAGTTAAGGGCCTGTTGCAGAGCATGTCAAATGAACTTGTTGCCCTTAAAAGGCAGCAAGCTCAAAGCCACAAGCCAAACTAGAGTTATCAAAATTATGGCCATGCCCCTAGACCCCCCTTTCAAAATTATAACCAAGGTCAGGGGCAGCTCACTACAACTAGACCTTATCAAAATTATAACCCAGGCCCTCCTTCGTCATTTAAAGCCATGGTACCTATACAGAACAATCTAGTGCAGGAGCAGCCAGGTTGTTCAAACATGGGACAAAGTCAAGAGCAAGCTGTCCACCCGAATGACATGATAAATTTTTTCCAGAATTCGGAAAATCAAGGTGCTGATTTTTCTCAATTTTTTGAGTTCCCAGCTCAAACCAGCACAAGCAACAATCAGACTCAGCCGGATTCTACCCTGATAAATCACGAAGAGGGCGAGCTCTGTGCAATTAATCATGGAGGTGCTGCAGGCAATCATGCTGATTGCGTTGCGGCCAATACGAGATTTAAAAGAAGAGCAATTGGAGAAGTGCAGGCTTCCTCTCGGGCAGCAGCGAATCCTCCACCACACCCTTTTCAAAAGGCCCCAATTTTCGGTGAACCATCTGTACCCCCAGCTCCTCAGTTTAAAGCTCCAGCCAGGATCAGCCCAAAGGAAAACGCGAAAGGAGTCAGTCCCCAAGTTAATATAGTTGATCAAATGAAGAAATTGCATGTGAGCATTTCTCTATGGGATTCATTGTCTCTTCCGGGACAAAAGGAGGTATTGAAGAAAGAATTGCATGAGCTAGACCGCCAGGCCATCCCAACAGACACTAATAATGTCCTAATGATGAATGGGCAGCCTTCTGCTCCAGGTCAGGTAAGGAAAGAAGAAAAGACTCCCCCTTTTTATGTATCTTTGATCATTGGAGATTTCTTAGTACATAATTGCATAATTGATAGCAGGGCCAGCACTTCAGTAATGCCTAAATGCATTGCTGATAAGATGGGGTTAAAGTACGAAGCAATGAACAAAGGAGTCTTACAACTAGATGGGACACCCGCAAAGACAGTCAGAGTCCTGAAAGGATTGAGTTTAACATTGCATGCCTGCCCGACATTCTCAATCCCTCAAGATATAGTGGTAGCAGACGTTCCTCCATATTTTGCAATCTGTTTGTCTAGGGACTTTACGTCCAAGATAGGTGGTTATCTAGCAGCAAATTGGTCATACCTGGTTTTCAGAACCAAGTATGGGACCAAAGTGAAAATTGAATCCGAGCCACTCTATAAGGACCACCTAGAGTCCTATTCACCCAAGGCAGTGAATGTCAGTTATACTATCATTGATCCAGAAGACTCTCAGACAGACAAGTCCTCATCTTCTGCTCTTGAAGGAGTCGCAGATCTACTCTTGGATGAGTGGGGAAGCGATAACTTTGAACATGATCCTTATAAGTTTATTGAGGAGGCAGACCTTGGCGTCTATTGCTTGCATGAAGAGAGTGCCGTCATGCCCAATATAATGAAGGAAAACAAAGAAGATCTTGGCCTGTGGCAGCTATATTTCGACGGTTCCAGAAGCAAACTGGGCGCTGGTGGTGGGGTAATGTTAGTCTCCCCTTCTGAAGAAAGGTACTTTTCAGCCTTTTGTTTCCATTTCTCTTGCACATGTAACGTTGCAGAATATGAGTCTTTGATTCACGGACTTGAGTGGGCAAGAAAGAGAGGGATCAAAAAATTGCAAATCCTGGGGGACAGCGAACTAATAGTGAACCAAATCAGAGGCCTGAACCTGACCAAGAACTCCTTACTGAAATCTTACAAGCACAGAGTCTGGGACTTGATGGAGGATTTCCTTGCTCTTAACATTACCTCTATCCCCAGGGAACAGAATAAGCAGGCTGACAAATTGGCAGCTGTTGGTGCCCAATTTGATGTTTCAAAAGAGATAAGCAGGGGTTGTAGTTCACGCCATTTAAAAGTGGTGGTCCGGCCTTCAATTCCAGACAATGTTACAAATTGGCAGGTCTTTGAAAGCGACCAACAAATAGCCCTTTTCCTAAAAAAGGAAGCTGAATTTGCGGTCCACAATCAGGCAAAATTGCAGCAGCAATATGGAAATCAAATTGTTCAATTGAAGAACAATAAACTCCCTAAGGGTCTGATCACACTTGAAAGTATTTTCAACGGAGAGGACCAACTGAGAAATGACAAAGCATGCATCACTACTAAAGAGGAGAATTACGAAAAAGTGGAAATCTTCAAGGATAGGTTGCTGGCACTTGGCAAGGTCTGCACGTTTCAAGAAAGACAGGCTTTCATTCTGCTGTGCCAGGAGTTCGCTGATATTTTTGCCTGGAATTATAGCGACTTGAAAGGCTTCGATCCAAGGCTCGCCCAACACACCATTGAATTAGATGAAGGCGCAAAACCTGTCACACAAAAGCAGAGACCTGTTAACCCGATGGTCGAGCTCCTTATGTAGAAAGAATTGGCCAAGTTGATTGAGTCCGGCATTATATTTCCGATCAAACATTTCTCATGGTTGGCTAATTTGGTTCCAGTTAGAAAGAAAAATGGGGAGATCAGGCTGTGTGTCAACTTTAGAGACCTTAATAAAGTTTCTTTAAAAGATCATTATCCCCTTCCAAACATGGAGCAGATCCTTCAAAAGGTAATTGGTTCCGAACGCTTCTCCCTCCTGGATGGCTATTCGGGATATAATCAGATTCTGGTGCGTGACTGTGACCAATACAAAACAACCTTCACCACTAAATGGGGAACGTTCGCCTACCAGAAGATGCCTTTTGGGCTATCCAATGCTGGTGCTACTTTCCAGCGAGCCATGGACATGGCTTTCAGTGGTTTGATAAATAGGAACGTGCTGGTGTACCTCGATGATATAACGGTTTTCTCCAAAGAGGCAGGACAACATATGAAGCACCTCAGGGAGATTTTTGAGAGGTGTAGGGAATTTGGCATCTCCCTAAATCCAAAGAAATGTGTATTCGTAGTTCATGAGGGGAAACTTCTTGGCCACATTGTATCCAAGGAAGGTTTGTCTATTGACCCAGAGAGAGTCCGCTCCATTCTGGAGATGTCCCTACCGAAGCACAAGAAAGCCCTGCAGAGTTTCTTTGGCCGAATAAATTTCATTCGGAGGTTCATTTCAAACTTTGCTGAAATAGTTAAACCCCTAACCTCCTTGCTAAAGAAGGGTGAAGAATTCAAATGGACAACGCCAAGAAAGGATAGCTTTGAAGCTATCAAATAGGCTTTGACCCAGGCTCCCGCTCTGATCAGCCCCGACTTCAACAAAGACCTCAATCTCTATACCTTCAGTAACGGAGAAGTGATATCTGCCATGCTTACCCAAGCAAACAGTGATGACCTCGAGCAACCACTCACTTTTTTCAGCCAAGGGTTAGAGGACTTCGAAACTAGGTACACCTATGTAGAGAAGCAAGTCTTGGCAGTAGTGCGCAGCCTGAAGAAATTTAGATATATGTTGTCCAACAGCAAGATCCATCTCATGGTTCCACATCCTGGCGTCAAGGATTTCTTGACCAATCGAGACTTAAACAAGAAAAGAGCGGAATGGATCACCAAGGTAATGGAGTACGACATAGACATCAAAATCACCAAGTTGGTTAGATGAAGGGGCCTGTGTGAACAGCTAGCTACAGATTTGAGACAAAGGGGTGAAGACAGCTTGCTGATCCATGACGTAGCCACTGCAGAAGAACCAGCTGTCGTAAGAGATTGGACACTGGGCATGAGGTGTTTCCTTCTTACGGGCGAATGTCCACAGGGTCTCGATAGGGCCAGAAGAAGGTATTTTAAACTTCAGTCCCTTCCCTATGTTCTGATTGACAGAGTATTATTTAGGAAGGATCTCTCTGGGGTTCTCTTGAGATGCATTGACTCCAGTCAGGCTGACAAGGTATTGGCTGAGTTTCACAATGGGCCAGCAGGTGGCCATTTCGCCCCTAAGACCACAGCAGCAAAAATAATGAGGGCTGGCTATTTCTGGCCCACTCTCTTCAAGGATACCCATGCCTGGGTAAGGAAGTGTCAGAAGTGTGCAATCTTTGACGGAAAGCAGCGATTGGCTGCCATGCCCCTACAGCCCATTCAAGTTGAGCAACCATTCATGCAGTGGGGCCTGGATTTCATAGGGATGATCAACCCTCCCTCTAGCGTCGGACACAAGTGGGTCCTGACTGCTACGGATTATTTCATCAGGTGGGTGGAAGCCATTGCTTTGAAGGAAGCAAATGAGGGCACAGTCTTGGATTTCTATGAGGACTTAGTGACACGTTTTGGGGTCCCAGCCACTATAATCTCAGATAATGCCTTGGCTTTTCTGGGAACCAAAACTAGTGAATGGGCACTGAGGTATGGTATATACCTCAGCACTTCGTCAAATTACTACCCGCAGGGGAATGGACTGGCTGAGTCTACTAACAAAAATTTGATCAAGATTATAAAGAGGACCATGGAAGAAAATCAGAAAACTTGGCATGCCAAGTTGAAAACAGCTCTATGGGCTGATCGAATCACTCCAAAAAGATCAATCAGAAATTCTCCATATACGCTTGTGTATGGAAGGGAAGCAAGGCTTCCTATCTCACTCGAATTGCCAGCGCTGGACCTCACACATCAGCTGCAGCTAGAAGAAGGAAGCAGCATGGAGGTCAGATTATGTGAACTAATGGAGCTCCAGGAGGTAAGGAACCAGGCCATGGTCTCTATGATCAGTCGCCAGCATCAGGTAAAAAAGCATTTCAACAAGAAGTCTTCGTCAAAGAGTTTTGTCGAAGGAGACATTGTCTTAAAATGGGACGAAGATAGAGCTAAGCCTGGAAAACATGCAAAATTTGATGCCCTCTGGAGCGGTCCTTACATAATTACTCAGTGCAAGCAGCATAATGCGTTCCAGCTCTCCAGGTTAGACGGTGAAGAATTGCGTATCCCAGTCAACGGGATACACCTGAAGCATTGTCACTGAATTTTGGTTCCGCCGTACATAGTTTCCCTTGTTTTCTTCCCTATTTTCCCTAAGTGCAGTTTGCACAGTTAGTTGTTTTTAGTCTTGTGTGTTTCCCTTGGCACTGGGGGTAATTTCTATATTTTTGATTTTGGAATCTTCAAAGTTGTTGTGAACTCGCTTCAAAGTCACCATCCGACTCCGCACCCAATGGATATGTAAGGCAACTGGGTTCTAAGCATAGCAGGCACGCTTCCCCCGTGAGTCGCCAATTTGTTGACCCAATTTTGCCCCTCAGGCAAAATCTCGGTCACCTCCTACACCTACTTCGTAGGCCCAGTCATTTCAGGTTGCAAGGTCCACTTTTAGGTCTTGACAGCGCCGTTGCAGAGAATAGGCAGTGAAGGACAGAGTCTTCAGATGTCCGCAAGAGAAGAAAGGGGGAAAAAACAAAGTTTCGACACTTAGTCAAAAAAAGAGAGGCAGAAAAAAATGCAGAGGGCGGCAGAATCGCCGCCCACTACAAGGGCGGGTAAAACGAGCCCGTCTACTAAGAAAATGTAGAGGGCGGGGATTTCGCCACCCACAACACAAAGAAAAGCAAAGACATCGGCCGACGTCGGCAATACTGCCATCGTCGACACCTTAGAAAGACCGACGTCGGTAAAACCGCCGACGTCAGCAGCACAAGGGCAGGCACAAAAACCAAGAAAGCCCACACCAAGGTGGCGAATTGAAAAACCCCGCCCCATGGTGGTGAAATGAAGAACCCCGCCCCATGGCGGTGAAATGAAAAACCCCGCCCCATGGCGGTGAAATGGAAAACCCCGCCCCATGGCAGGGAAAGGGAAATTGCTGCACAGAGTATAACTATACCGACGTTGGTAGCCTAATTTAACCGACGTCGGCAAGATTGCCACCGTCGGCAGCTTATCGGCCAACGTTGGCAGGTATTCCTACATGAAGTTCATGCAAAGGGCGGCAAAATCGCTGCCCACTATAAGGGCAGCAAAATTCCCCTGCAGTGCACAAGAAAAAACCCGCCCAACCGCCAAAGGAGAAGACCATCACGCAAAATGAGGCAACCAGCATGGTCTTGGCAGACTTGTGACGTCATCAATAGTGTTTTTCACACTTTTCAATGAGACTTCTCTTGGCTCTTCTGCTATAAATACAAGGACTTAGTCATTTTCGAAGGATCTTCCTGACTTTTGTAAAGAGCACTGCTCTGCAAATTTCCCACCTGAATCAATAAAAATACAGTTTTTACCTCCATCTTGGATTGATTTGCTGTGTATGCCCTGAGTATCATCTGTGTTTAGTCATTATCTTTCATGCTTTCACAGGTAATACCAACAGACCAGCTATCTGCAGGGACCGGTTCTATAGCTGAAAGGAGAAGAGCAATACTTGAGAAGGACAGAACAGAGTAAGTTGCTTGCAAGTGTGCATTCCACAGCACCTCAGTAAACCTCTGTGACGTATTTTCCATTATAGCCTCCCCCTTTGTGTTAGCAGCCTGATCCCTCTACCAGATGTGTAGAGTATACTTGCATTTCCCCTGATTCTGAGAGTGGATCTGGAAGGTCACTCATGTTTTTGGTGTATCACCTCTTTTAGAGTAGGCTGTTTGTTTTCAAGCTTTTCTCTCTCTTTTCCCCCCCCCAAGTGTATACCTATATATCTATATTTTGCATTACCTGAAACAAACAAGATACATCAGAGGGAACTAGCCCATATCTAGAGACTCTCCTCTCCTGCTTCGCCATCCCACAGGCGAGAGAGGGGTTTCCATGTTGCGGGGAGAGGGCAGGAATCCGTGTTCCTGCCGCTGGGTGCACTTTCCAGCGTCAACACATACCACACATGAATAGAGACACTTTTTCTCTTATTATCAAAAAACATACTTATAAAAATACATAATCTTCATCACTTTTAATCTAAGAATATTCCTCATAATCACTTTCCTCTAATTTTCACTTTTTTAGGAGAAAATTATTCCCAATAAATTTCTTAATTTTTATTTCCAGTAGCAATGAACACCTTATTATTTAATTTACCATCAAGGAGATATTGTCCTCTTTGTTTTTAATTCAAAATATTGTGACCATGTTACTTAAAATAATGATAGATATGCATTTTTATTGAGTTTTTGAAGTATGACTTCTATTTATCTAAATTGAAATATGAATTGGGTTTATTTTCTAAATCATTACATGTACCTCTTTTTTACTCAAATATTTTGGTTCTCTTTTATTCATCATGTAAAGAGGAGAAAAGTCTTATAAATTAAGGTTTATTTTACTTAAAGTAAAAAATATGTTTGAATAGTTAGTTGACATACTATTCAACATAATAGCTCTAGCATCTTCAAATTTTATACTAGCTAATTATTTCAACACATAATAAAACTTACTAATGTGTTGTAACATATTATCACCTTATTCCATTTTGAGTCTCAATAAGTTTTACATTAAATCCACTATAGTACTCCAATCTTATGATCTAAACAATTTGTTCAATGGTTCCCAAATGAAACTGGATGTTTTGGATAGATATATATGATGTAAATAAGCATAAAAAATACTTAGGTAAATAATCTCTATCACCCTCTAGTCCTTGATTTCTCATTTAGCTTATTCATTTTCATCTTTTGGTATCTTCATTTTTACATTGATGATGTCCCATAGGTATTTTTCAATTATTATTAGTTGGGTTTTGACCTGCCATGTGTGAAATTATCTCCCTTCAAATTTATTAATTAGATTCATTTTTTTTTCCATATTAATCCCCTCAAAAATTACTAACACATAAGATGTTAGGTAACCCAAAAAATATGAATTTTACAAAATTTAAGTCTAGAGTTACAACACATTTTCCCTATGTAAGCATTATGGATTAAAAATATTAAACATAATACGTAAATACCATAATAAGATTTAAACTATTTGTCAACTTGAAAAAATTATTAAAGACTCTATATACATAATTTGTAATCTAAACAAATTGAAAATAAAAAATTACATAATACGAGAGACTATAAAATTAATCTTTATATTTGAAACAAATGAAAATACTACTAAATCAAACTTAGTTTAGCATTAAAATAATCTTAAAATATAAATTTTGCACGTAAATTAGCTTATGCTCAAAATACTTAAGAATTTCTATGTTAGGGGAAGACTTAACATGACACATTTAGATGGTTCATTGGCATGCATAGTGTTATATTTTTAGAAACTGATAAGGAATACATGGCAAACATTTCATGGAGAACATAGAGCTTTGCCACATTATAGATCCCTATAAAGTATTGCAGAATGTAGATCTAATGGAGAATAGATCTGTATGTATAATATCATGAACTCAAACATGCCAATTAGATTCATGGGATCATATTCAAGTTAATTGCATCATATTAAATGTTATATAGGCACAAAAGGATATTATACACAAAATGTGAGGATAAAATATTTCATGTACAGGTAGATAATTTTGTTACACGTGATGATAATAAATAATTTTCAATAGGTATGGGCATTGAGCATTTGATAAATAATTAAAAATCACATGGAAAAGAATCAATAATTTGGGCATGAAAGAATTAGTTTGTGTACATATCAATATAGAGAGTACTATCTTTTACAAAATTCACATGAAATAATGTTTAGACTTAAATGCATAGCTAAATATGAACAAGGATTTATAAAAAGAGCATGCACATAATGTAAAAAATCTTAAACAACTTCTTTATTATATTATTTTTAGATAATTTATTTTATAAAAATTCCTCCTTATGCATTCACAGAGGCATTGCAAGGAAAAATGACTACCCCTAAAAAAATTTATAACTCCATTATAGGCACAAGATAAATTTTGTTATGATACCAAATCTTATAAATGGTCACAATTTCACATGAATAATGCATTATATTATTCTAAGAATATGAGACATAAATATAGGGATTTTATATCTTATTAATAAGGGGTCACCCTAATCATATAAATCCTTTATTATCTTTAATTACCATCTAATCTAGGTGAGTTTTTATAACTCACATATAATATATTATTTTTCACACTATTTTTAATATCACACTAATAATAACATTAATGTGATGTACTCATAAATATTGTTTCCAAGATTCTTTAGCTTCTTCAACTTCCTCTTCATAAATTTATTATATAGATATATCACCATAATATCTATATGAATAAGGAAACCTATTATGTAACTTCTACCATGGATACTTACATGGATTCTTTTGCTTTCTCTCTTACAACTACTTTTTCTTCTTCTTCCATAGCTTATTTTATATATAATTCCACATATTATTATGCATCTACTTTTGTAGCTTCTTATACAAGCCTAAATATCATGTGGAAGGTGAGGAAGTAGACATAAACTTTTTTAACCTATGTGGTTAAGTCAGGCCTTTTGTTTCTTTTCTTTGAACATGTGATCCCCTGTTAATGGGAAGATGACTCTTATTATATCTGGGAGTTGTGATTTTGGTGAAATGTATAGTTTTGTGTGACTTATTATTTATATCATGTGTGTATTGGTTGGTTCATAATCCCAATATGTATTTTATTATTGGGACTTGTTAATAGATGGTTGGATACTTAGTGATCCAATTTATAGCTAAGAGTTGGCTATTATTTGTGTTTACCTTTTCAGTCACCATTGTTTTCATAATTCATTATGTTTAAGTTCATAATGTATTTAATATAATTTTCATCCTTTCATTAGTTCCAATATGCCTATAAAAGTCACACTAAGGTCATATTGACATTTTACTTGGTCTAGGAGGCTAATTACAAAAATTAAGCATTTATTATGCCCTCTTAGTATGTTTTAATACTCTTTTACATAATTTAAGGGATTTTTGAAAAATATTAAAGCTTATTTCTTTTAATATATCCCATGCATGTACACAATATAAATTATTAGTTGAGTTTCAGTTTTCATAACCACTTTTTGGTTGACCATCTCAAGATTTTAAAGCATGCCAAGGCATGGGTGAAGGAAATTAAAGGAAAAATTATAAGAAAATTAAGGATGGCACATAGTTTGAGGTGAATAATAAATTTAATAACTTAAATAAAGTATTTTTATATATTATTCATGCATATACATCAGTTATGAATATCTTTTCATGTTCTAACTCATATGCAAGGATGTAGGGGCAGTTTTCATGCATTTTCAAAGGCAAAAGATTGGTTTTTTATTGGTTTCTAAGTGAAAAAAGGATTATTTACGTATTTATAATCTTAATTTATATTTATTAGAAATTTTATAGATATCATTAACTTAAACTATGATTTAATTATGCTAAGATAGCTCAAATCTCCCTCCAAATTGATTTTTGAGCTTAAAATTGCCCCAAATCCAATGTGGTAACTTGGCAAAGAGTTTGCATGGATCATAATGGTTTATATAAGGATTTAATAGGGTGGTGTACTCTAATATAATTTTTTTTTTCAAATTTATAAGTTTGGAGCCTTATGAACAATTGTTAAGCAAGATTGCTCCAAACCCCTTCAAAACCCTATCTAGAGATCATGAAACCTAAAAATTTGAAGTTTTGAAGTGTTTTGAATATTAATAAAGAATGAGGAATGATTTTTATGACCTATAAATTATAAAAATACACCTTATGGTAATTTAAAATCATTATCAAATGTTTTATAACTAAAAAATGGACCTAGATGACAATTATGCATGAGAAAAGAGCACCTACATGCCTACAAAACTAAATTTTCATTTTTGGAGTGTTTTTGAAATTTATCATGAAATTTAAATGATTCTAAGATTTATAAGGGTAAATATAGTCCTTTTAAAAAAATAATTATCTCTTAATAACATGTATATCTCAAAATATAATAATTTTACCAAATTGGCATACTTGCTACCCTAAAAGATCCTAGGTGCAAAAAAAGGAGCATAAATTGAGTTATATTAAACTAAAACCTATTAAATTTAAAATATATGTGTAGGTAATTATTTAAAAAAATGGTATTATTATTTCTATATAGGACTTGAGGAGAGAGAAAATTCAAATTTATAGGCTTGTGCATACAAAATGTTGAAAACTAGTTCTCAAAAAGTCTAAAAGGGTAAGAACTCAAGTTTTTTTGATATAAATGCATTTAAAATTTTTATGTAGGTGTTCCAAGGTTTTATAAATGAAATAAAAAAAAATAAACCTTTTTAATCCATTCATTAAGGAATGAAAGAAGAGATATATCTCTCTCAAGAGTTTCTCAAGCACTAATGGAGCTCACACCTACAAATTTGAACTAAATAATCCTCAAGAGCCATTAAGGACATTGTGATATGACTCAAATTATATTATATCAGGCATATGCCTCATTATTTAACCTTTATTTTAAGTTTTTTATGTCTTAAATCATGCTCATGGATCTTTCAATTCAAAATAAAAAGGTGAACATAGACAAAAGGTCATCAAATAAGGAGTTGAAGTTGTGCATTATCAATGTACCATCATAATTTCCATTCAAATAATACCTTAAAAAAATCCATAATATAATCTCTTCCCTCTACACTAAAATCAATGAGAATAATTCAAAACAAACAAAGACTTATTAAAGTGGAGTTTCATCATGCAAGATCTGACGAGTTAGTTGAAGACAAAGTGGAGTTTCATCATACAAGATTGGAGGAGTTGGTTGAAGGATAAGTAAAGATTTAAATTATAAGAGATAACTATAATACAAAATATGTCAAATTTATTTATAATTTATAACTTTAATCTTCCAACAAGGACTTTTACACCCCCTCCCAACTTGGAGACTTCAAAGGAAATAGTGATATGTTGGAGAGGAAGAAGATGTCAATTGAAGTTAGAATTAAATTATATTTTAGTTTTAAGCATTAATGATGGAATTTATGACAATATTTAATGTTTTTAACATCAGTAAAGTCTCATTTCACTATATGTACTTGATTTTTTCTAAGTAATTTGATATGTTTCTAGTTAGTTGTGGCTTAACCCTACCAAAATTTTAGACTTGTAAACACCTTCTTGAGGAATAAAAAACTAATTTTACCTTCCCCTATGTTGATTATTTTGTAAAATTGATGAATTTTTTATGTAATATTGTGACAATTATATCCTATCTCTAATTTATTTCCAATTTTGTGTACCTTTATGTATCAAACTTGGTCTTGTAGAGGTTATAGTTTGTGTCTCTAAGAGTTTATGTGATTCATGGTTTTGATGAATGCCATTTGATCTTACCAAGATAAGTGATCATTCTTATAGGTAATATTATAATATGAATCCCTTATACAAAACACTTATACCTAGGATTCATTGGTGAATTATGAGCTGTGTATGTGTGAGTACTCTTTGAGTTTATTGTGTGTGTGTGTCTAAGCAAGTTAAGGTATTCGATTTTGGTGTATAACCCCATATTTATTCTTATAAATATATAACTTATTTTTCTCCCTATATTTTCATTACCAAGAATTATTTTAGGTGAGGATCAAGGTAATTCATCAAGGGAACCATCTTTCTCTATACATTTACTTATATTATAGGTCACCCATAACTTGGAAGTGATCCTATTGTGTCAATTGGATGAGGAAGCTTAAAGAAATTTCGCAAGGGTGAAATCTCAATTTGATAATATTTTTTGGCATGCCCATTGGGACAATAGATTATAATATTTATAAATATTTGTGTTGGTTTTATCAATTTGTAGTAGACCTAATACATTAGAACTTACCTCAAAACAACCCTATATCAAGACTAAATTTTAGTATGGTTGTCTTTAGATACCAAGTTTTTGTGCCTTATTATGGTGGTATCCCTTTAAATATTTCCAAATATAATGATATTATAGCCTCAACATTGGAAATTTTACCTGTATTCAATGAATAATATCAAACCACTCTTGTAGAGCATATTTTAGATTTGGCTAACCTATGTTATGTGCATCATGTAATCCAAGAAAATTAAGATATTATATTTCTTACTACATATTTCAAGAGAAAGTATCTATAGTGGTATAGGCACCTTCTTCTCAATTCCATTACATCCTAGGATGAGTTAGGAGTAGCCATTTACAAATAATTTTAATACAAATTAGATGACCTCTCTCTAGTTGAGTAATTGACTACTATTAAGAGAGTTTTCCATGAATTCATGGCTGATTTCAACCTTAGGTTTAAAAATAAATGGGATGGGATCCCTAATATGATTATTATATCTCTTGAATATGCATTCTTGTATTATTTTATAACTCTAAATAGTGATATATTGGTGATGATCGAGTCAATGGGTGGAAGAATACTCCCAAATGCATTTGAGATGGCCATAATGGTAGAAAATATCCTTATACAAGCTTTAAAACTTTCAGAAAGGCCTCCTATTCCCATTTTTATAAAATATTAACCCATTACACCTTTTCAAGTTCCCACATTAGCCCTAATTCCATCTCTATCTAATCAAGTTACAACTCTTCCTAACCAATTTAGTGAGTTTAGTGAACTAAAGGGTCTTATGAAATCATTTGGGAATTAAATGGTATCCATAAAGAGGAAATTATCTCAACATAATAGATAATATTATCCTCCTTATCAATAACAATATCAAACTAATAAGCCTCATTTTCAAACCTACCATTCAAATAAACCTCCCTACCAAGGACAAGGAGCCATTACACAAAGTAGGCCATATACCTCTATTGATCAAAATGATCCCTCCTCTTTCAAATATATTTTCCCTAATCAAAATACCCTCATTTAAGATCAATAATGGTTTAATCCATGTAATCAACCCCATAATTAATCCTCTTTACCAAATGGAGTATTGAACCAAACTCTAGTTGTGCAAGTTGTGGTAATGCCTCAAATATCATAAAATAAAATCCCACCTAAAAGATAGTTAGATGATGGTCAAGTAAAATATAATGCTACATTTATAACTTGGAAATAAGTATATCATTATTCCATGAATCAATAAATGGATATAAATAGGATGATTATCCTAATAATAGTTATCATAAGAGCTAAGAGGAGAGCAATAGATGATGCACAAGAGGTACAAAAAACTTTTAATTTGTATTATTCATATTCTAAAAATACTAATTAGCCTCTTACATCCATAAAATTTAAGTAAAATAAAAAAATAGGTTTTTGGAGGTAATGTAATATCTCAAACTTCTCTACTGAAGAGATGTGAGTGAGTTAGTAAAGTGACTTGGTTGTTTCAAGCACCACTAAGGTTCAAATATTAGTTTGGTATTAGAGGTTAGATGTGGCCAATCATTAATTATTCACGGGTTGGTTTTGTTTGATCATTGGTATTCTTGGGATAGTAGTGGCTTATCATTGGTATTCTTAGGTCAGTTGTGACCAATCATTGGTATTCTTAGGTTGTTTGTGGCCATTTACGATATTTTTAAGATAGTTGTGGCCATTCATTAGTATTATCTTGGGAATTTATGCCCTTGATTATGTCCCATATTAGTTATATCTTTGATCAAAATCAAATGGGTTAGGGACCCCTCAACCCTAATTATTTATCTAAAATAAATATATCAAACTTCTCATACTCAAGAGAGCACTATTATTTCAAAGGCAAAGTGAAGGGTTAGTGGAACTCTTCTTAACATCATAAACCAAATTAAGAAGGAAAATGTGATCATATAATTTTTTTACACTTTAACTATTCTAGGATAAAATGATTTTCTCCAAGAAGAACTCTCTAACTTCCATATCTCAGTTAGACCAGCAAGGAAGGAAAGTGTGGTTCTCACTAATTTTGGGTAACTTGTTAATTAAGAGGTATGACCTATTAAAAAGAAGGTAAAACAAATCATAAACTAAAATCCCACCTAAAATATAGTTATATGATGGTCAAGGAAAATATAATGCTACATTTAGAACTTGGAAATAAGTATATCATTATTCCATGAATCAATAAATGGATATAAATAGGATGATTATCCTAATAATAGTTATCACAGGAGCTAAGAGGAGAGCAACAGATGATGCACAAGAGGTAAAAAAAACTTTTAATTTGTATTATTCATATTCTAAAAATACTAATGAGCCTCTTACATCCATAAAATTTAATTAAAATAAAAAATAGGTTTTTGGAGGCAATGTAATATCTCAAACTTCTCTACTGAAGAGATGTGAGTGAGTTAGTAAAGTGACTTCATTGTTTCAAGCAACACTAAGGTTCAAATATCAGTTTGGTATTAGAGGTTAGATGTGTCCAATCATTAATATTCATGGGTTGGTTTTGTTTGATCATTGGTATTCTTGGGATAGTAGTGGCTTATCATTGGTATTCTTAGGTCAGTTGTGACCAATCATTGGTATTCTTAGGTTGTTTTTGGCCATTTACGATATTTTTAAGCTATTTGTGGCCATTAATTAGTATTCTCTTAGTAATTTAGGCCCTTTATTATGTCCCACATTAGTTATATCTTTGATCAAAAGTAAATGGGATAGGGACCCCTCAACCCTAAGTATTGATCTAAAATAAATATCTCAAACTTCTCATACTCAAGAGAGCACTATTATTTCAAAGGCAAAGTGAAGGGTTAGTGGAACTATTCTTAACATCTTAGACCAAATTAAGAAGGAAAATGTGATCATATAAATTTTGGAAACTATAACTATTCTAGGATAAAATGATTTTCTCCAAGAAGAACTCTCTAACTTCCATATCTCAGTTATACCAGCAAGGAAGGAAAGTGTGGTTCTCACTAATTTTGGTTAACTTCTTAATTAAGAGGTATGACCTATTAAAAATAAGGTACAAAAAATAAAGGCTGAATTATAACTAAGTAAAGACGGTAAACCTCCTCATTTTTACTTTTCTTTGATAATTGTTGATAATCTAGTTCACAATTATATAGTTGATACTGATGTTAGAAGCATAGTTATGCCAAATCAGATAGTTGATAAGCTTGGATTGAAATATGATCCACAAACAAAAGGAGTGTTATAATTAGATGGTAAATATACCAAGATAGTAGGATTAATTAAATTTTTTAAGTTAACTTTACATTATTATTGGCAATATGATTGTCATTGATGTCAAAAGGGAGATTATTGGCATTATGGTTGTCATTGATGTTCATAGATGAGTATGGTGATTTAAGGATGTGAAAGGGATATTATCAAAGGTAAAGGATGAATGGAGTGATTTTTTTCATAATTTTAAATCATTTAGTTCTTCATTATGTTTATCTAAACATTTTGGGTCTAGTGGAAAAAAATCTAAATAGGTAGTTTGTTGGCATCACCATTACCATGTGTGGCTGAGTCTGGGGGAGTTGGTCATATCATTGTGATCACATTAGTCCTTAGTTATTATTTACCATATTTAAATTCATAAAATTAAGTATGGTCTAAGATATAAGGATGAAAATTTTGATAGTTAGATAGAATTCACTAAGTTTTCATGCTTAGCTAACTTTGCAAAAGGGTTCAAGCAGAGCCAAATAAGCATGTTTATAAGGTTAGAATTCACACACATGGAGGTGTTAGGACAAAATGATCATATGGTTTTTTTATTTTTGTGCTTAACTTATATGTGCTAAATCTTAATTCACATGATGAAGTGTATCAAAATATATGCATGTGCAAAGTTGAGTTCCTAGGCATTTTGACAGTGTTTTCCCACAATCAAATTTGCATATGTCAAGAAAAGATGAGAAGGGATTTTTATGATGTAATATATTGCATATATTTAGGTTTTAAGAGAATATTGATATATTTATAGAAACCCCTATGTGAGAGGATCTTATGCACTAAATTTTAAGTCATGTGACTAAGCACAACAAAAGTTGTGCAAGAACAAAGTTATCCTTCCATGTAGTTATACACATAGTTGGATCTGTGGTAGAATAATTTGAGTGAGAATATTAATTGTATTATATCTCTCACATGTAAAGGATTCAATAATAAATGATCATATGGGTTTGTTCATTAGTATGCCTAGTTTATATGGTCTAAATTCCAAAATAGATATTTGAGCGAAGCAAAATATTTAAAGGTGCAAAGTTGACATTATAGATACATTTTAATGGTTCCCATACATAGTCAAATTTTCACAAGGTAAATTTCAAGCATCCCTTAAAGAGATCAATGGATCACATTTTCTCCAAGTTGTTAGGATGTAGTGAGATGAGGATAAGTGGTTGAATTTTAATGTTAAGCCAAGATAAAGTTTGAGCTTGTCAAAAGATCTAACAGTGAGAATACAATCATGTAATGAAGATATAATGGAGCAAGTGGACTCAATGGGATCAAGTGATCAATATTTAATGAGATAGATGTGAGTTAAAAACCAAGATAGTTTGATGAGATTGATGGAGTGCATTTTTTCCAAAGACTCAAGAAGTAATGAGATGAGATTAGGATCTCAATTTTTAACCTTAGATAGAGATAAATTTCATGTAACATTGGAGATATAATGACATGTAATAACTCATATCAAAATATCTAATAGATGTAATGTAAATTTGGAACATTAAAGCCTAGAAGTGTACAAAGATCCAATGGAGAGTGTGAGCTTGTTATAACTTGATGTAATGGATGCATTTTAAAGTTGAAAAATTTTAATGAGGACCATTAGATCATGGCATAAAACTTAAGATCAATGGTCAATATTTAAATATATGTTCATCCCAATGATCAAATAGAGGAACTTACAATTAAGCTATAAAATACAACATAAATAATGAAATTGGTCATTGTAAATGATCAATTTGTGTAACATGGCATGTGCATAAAAATTAGAGCTAAGTATATGCTAAAAATAATAATGAGACAAAGAATCATGGTGGTGAAGCATGAATTCAAGATGTGGGAAAATTGCAGTTAAATACAAGAACTAAAGTCCAATAGAACTAAGCATGATGTGTTAGTAAATAAGTGTGAACACAAAGAAGATACATAACCATAGAGATGACACACACACACACACACACACACACACACACACACACACACACACATATATATATATATATATATATATATATATAGGATAGAGTAGATATTGCTAGTGTTATTGAATTATGTCAAATAGATAAATATAGAGACACAAATATAGATGGGTAGAGAAGAGAAGAGAATAGATAAATGTATAGAGTTTGAGAAGTTACAGACTAGACCTATAAAAAATAATTGAATTAGATTCATTTATGAATCAAACATTTTAATCTAGAGTTGGAGCCCCATAGAAGAATCTGATATGTAGGTACCATCAGATAAGCTAAGTTGGTGCTCAGTTAGGGAGTTGGTGCTTCTTTAGAGTAGGTGCTCTTAAGTTATGGGATTAGTGTCTCCTTAGGATTGGTTCCCTTAAATATTTGAACTAGTGAGGTTATTTTTTATGAATTTGGATTAGAATAGTAGATTCTAGCAGTTATTCTCATGGTGGTTTTTCTCATATTGGGTTTTTCATAGTATATATAGTGTTGTGTCTATTTGTGTGTATGTGATATTTACATATATCTTTAATCTGCATTAAAAGTTTAAAAAATTACTAAGTTAGTCAATATACTAATTCACCCCCCCCTCTCAGTAGATAGTTGTGTTTTAATAATGCTTTATTAGGTTTTTCTATTCTTTAAAATGTTGTGGTAGTTGATTTGACACCATATTTGGCATTATGATTATTAAGAGACTTCACAGCAAAGATTGGAGGGTACCTGTATTTATATTGGTAATATTTTTTTTAGAACAAGGTATGGTACTAAGGTTACTATAAAATTATAACTTATTTCCAAATTTCATATAGAACCTTATTTTCCAAGCATTACCAATATGAATTATATTATAGTTGATGAGAAGGAACATCCAAGTGATCAAGATCCATCCACTCTTATTGAATGAATTCCTAATATTTTCCTTGATGTGTGGGTAATTTAAAACCATGAGTATGATCCTTACAAGCATATTTTATAAGAAGGTTTTGGAATTTATTTTTTGGATTAATAAAGAACATCTATATAACCTCTTGCCAAGCCAAGTGAGTCTAGTGAAGTATTGTGGAAGCTATTATTTGATGGCTCAAGGAATAATAATTGATCAAGGGATATAATCATGTTTATTTATTCATCAAATAAAATTTACCACTCTTCAATCATATTTTATTTTAGTTGTACTTGCAATGTATTTGAGAATGAAGCACTCATACATGGCCTATAATGGGCAATAAAGGTAGGAGAAAAAAACCTATAAGTGTTTAGTGATAATGAATTGGTATTACATAAATTTAGAGGTCATAATTTTGTTAAAAATTTATCTTAAATTCATATAAACACAAAGTGTGGGATCTCATATCATATTTTGAAGCTTTCAACATACAGGTTGTTTCAAGAGAGGAAAATAAGCATGATGATCAGTTGGCATCCATAACAACTCAATTTGACATTCCTAATGATATCAAAACTGATAAATGTCAATATCACATCAAGGTGGTAGTAAATACATCCATCCTAGATAATGTTTTTAAATGGAAAGTGTTTGAATATGATAAACAAATAACATATTTTAATCAAGAAGAAGCAGAATTCTCTTCTAGAAAGTAGAATAAATTGAAGCACTAGTGTGAGGATTAGATTATGAAATTGAATACAAATAAGATACCCAATGTAATTTTCACACTTGAGATAATATTCAATAGTGATGACCAAATGAGGAAATATAAAGTGAGAATGTTTACAAAGAAAGAAAACTATGAAGGCATTGCCATCTTCAAGGATAAACTTCTCAAACTTGGAAAGGTATGTTCAAAACATGAAATAGAATCATTTATTGAGTTGTGCCAAGAGTTCATTGATGTTTTTTCTTGGGAATATAGTGAATTAAATTGGTCTGATCCAATCTTGGATCAACATACTATAGATCTAGAATCTAATGTCAAATTGGTAAGAAAAAGGCAAAGGCCTATTAATCCAAAGATGGAGTTTTTGATGAGAAAAGAGTTGACCAAGTTGATTGATTAAATAATCATCTTCCCCATAAATTACTCCTCTTGGTTTGAAAAACTTGTTACAATGAGGAAAAGTAATGGATAAATAAGGCTATGTGTGGATTTAAGATATTTGAATAAGTCTTTCTTGAAGGATCACTACCATTTTCCATCTATGGAGCAAATTCTATAAATGGTAGTAGGTTCTAAGTGATTTTATCTTCTTAATGGCTATAGTGGTTATAATAAGATTTTGTTAAGATAGGAGGATCAATTAAAAATAGCCTTCACCATTAAATGGGTAACCTATGCTTATAAGATAATGCCCTTTGGATTTTCAAATGTAAGTACTACATTTTAAAGAGCCACAGACATGGCCTTTCAAGGTTTGCTAAATGAGATATTTTTGTTATATCTATATGACATAACTATGTTTAAAAAGAATGATAATTATCATTTGATTCATCTTAGGCATATTTTTTAAAGGTGTAGGAAACT